>PVIA01006878.1:0-90914 GCA_004024845.1 Tonatia bakeri | reverse complement strand
GTAAAGAGGATAAGGATGGTATGAAAGGTACTATTGGTGGGGGAAGACTCGAGACCTTTAGGAAATGGCGGAATAAGACTTGAAGCTGCCTGGAAAAGAAAGCATTCTGGGCAAAAGGAATGGTGAGTGCAAAGGCCCCGAGATGGGGCCATTCAGGGCATTTTCCACGAAGAATGGACAAGAGGAGAGTATGGCTGCACTGGAGTAAACAGGGTGAAGAAAGGTAGCAGAGAAGATCCGATTGTGGAGGGCATTGTAGGCCACAGAAACCCACGACCTAACAGGGTAAAAGGTTAGCTCAGACTGTCGTCTGGAGGATGAGCAAGGAGGGTACAAAGAGTGGGAACTGCTAGAAGGCAGCTGCAAAAATGCAGCAAGAAGAATGATGCCTTGGAACAGGCCGGTAGTGGTGGAGGGAAGTGATTGGATTTGGGATTTATGTTGAAGGTAGAACAGTAAGTGAATGCTGGATGAATGAATGCTATCATACAAGTCTTTCTGTCCTAATCAAAGGTGCTTAATTCAATCATTGACCTTGGCCAAGTCACTTAACTCTGTGCATTATCTGCATCAATTTAAAATCGAGATGCCCATAACACTTGCAAACTTAGTGCAGCAGGTTTTTCAGCCTAACACTTTTAAGTGCTGGCTACGGAGTCCCTTACATAATACAGGATGAGGGCACTGTGATTATTTTGGTGCACAGGCCTGCTTCTTAGAGATTTACAAGCCCCTTGCTTGTTTAGAAAGAAAGTGACGCTGTCTATCACTGCACACATGTGCACTTAGACACACACACTTACACACACAACTCTCTACATGTTTGTGGCACTAAGATTGCCTGCTCTTGTCTAAATGTGCATCTGTACTACTCACAGGATCCCTGGGATGTAAGCTGGCTCATGGAGAAACCCAGGCAATGAGATGTGAAAAACTGGCCTATGGTCACCGAGCTCTCGGTGGGAAACAGTTTCAGTTCCATGTTCAGCACTATCTCTCTTAGTCATTCGACAGTGCTTTTCCTGAAATGCTCCAAAAAAAATATTCATGAAGAAAGCCAGATGGATTCTGCAAAATTGACATTTTTGCAGTTTAAAAGTAACTGAGAGACAATTTACATGTACTGTAAAATGAGGGGGCATTGTACTTAACGATTGTGAAATGCTTTGCTAGTGGCAGTTTGCTTTCTACGCAATTAGAAATTGTTTATATTGTTGCAAGTGAAATTTACAATCTGTACCTCTGAATACCATTTCAAAAAATTATGCAGGTCCCACTGCAATTAGAGCTCATGTTAGCAAACTGGTAGGTGGAGATTTTTTTACTGGGTGGTTGACTGCTTCTTCTATCCCCTTCTGTTAAAGCTTCTCAGGAGAGTATACTCAGCAAAACCTTTATCTAAACTACAAATTAACTGAAATTTGTATTCAATTCCCTTATTCCCATCTGCCCTGTGTCTCATCTTCATTTTCTGACTTCCTCCAGGACTCCTGATTTGCTGTAGTTCCCAAGTAAACAACTCCAAACACAGCCACAAAAAGTCTTTCCTAGGCAAATTTGTTCAAAGAGGAGTCTGGAAAAGAGTACTTCTAAACCCAAAAGAATACATCTTAAATGGTGAGTGTGGTGTCCTATGACCTTATTTGGAAATGGGGTCTTTGCAGATGTAATTAAAGATCTTGAGATAAAAATCATTGTAGATTTGGATTTAGTGTGGGCCCTAGATCCAGTGACTGATGTCTTTGTAAGAAGAGAAGAGGCCGCAAAAAAAGTCCCATGAAGATGGAGGCGGAGACCGAGCCTCACTGCTGTATGCCAACCTCAGGGGCCATCCAGAAAGTGGAAGGACCTTCAGAGGAAGTAGCCAGCCCTGCTGACTTCTCGATTTCAGACTTGGGAGAGAACACATGTATTGCTTTAAGCTGCCCAGATGGTGGTGATTTGTTACGGGAGCCCTAAGAAGCCAAGACAATGGGACTTGGGCTGTCAGAACGCTTGCAGAAGGGAAGAAAGGTATGGGCAGGTGAGCTTCACTGAGCCCATCAAATCATGCCATTGCATAGAGAATTGCCCAGTACCTACATTCAGGGACTCACAGAAATCTCCACTTCATGGTGAAGGGTCTGTTCGCAGACCACCTGAATTGACTCCCAGTCCACCACTTCCTAAGTGTGGGGCTTTTGGCAAGTAACAGCTGCACTCTAGTTTTTTTCATCTGTAAAATAGAGTTAATACTATACCTCTTCCAAAAAAAGCCATTTTTTTAAGATTAAATGGGAGATTGCATGCTTAACTTTTAGAACAGTGACTAACACGTATTAATTACTCAATAAATACCAGCTGACTCTCTATGAAAAGAGGCTAGGCACTGACCTTTCAACCACCAGTTTGCCCTTTGGAGTCACCTTATTTGAAGTGAAACTTTATTATTAAAATGTATTCTTTTTTCTTGAAGAAGTGGAATCTTTCCTCTCTGTTCCCCTCAAAGGAAAGTCATTAAAGGAAAACGAACAAGGGAAACATTCCCCAAGTGCAGAATCAAGAACCTCCAGCTTAGCTAAATAAGGTCTCTTGCCTCCCTACCCAGAAGGCCAAGGGCCACTCTGCTATTCCTCTGTAAATTACATGTCAGTTTTCAAGGTGAGCAGTAGTTCAAAATTTAGGTGGATGCAGAGAGGGTCAGCTGAAATGTTTAATCTCTCTTTAAAAATAACAAAAGCAAATGTGGTCAACATTAATATTTGATTGCCCACGTGTCCACGTATGGACACCTTTATTATTTGAAATGGTGATCTAAGTACAGTTTTAAGAATAATAGTGAAAACAACTAAACCAACATGAATCAGGATAGCAATACTAGGAGTCAAAGGCAAATTTTGTGGTCAGATTTCCAGGTGAGCAGTTTTTTTAGAAAATCACAGAAATTGGTTGGGCAAAAATACATACAACAGAAGAGTGAGCCTGTATCAGAGACAACCTTGGACCGCCCAGGGAGGAAGTTGTCGTGAACCTCCTTCTAGGACAGAGACTCCTCTCAGAATCGGGCCTTCTTCAAGGAGAAGCAGGGAAGTGATGGACTACAGGCTTCTCCTGTGAGGGAGTATGTTCTGTTCCCCACACCAGCACTCTTCTGAGGACGCAGTGGGTGCTGAAGAAATGTTGCTGGGATTGAGACGAGTACCTACGGGAGTGGACAGCGAAGGCAGACATGGGACACGGCACCTACCAGTGTCGACACTAACCAGTGTCTGAACACTTTGCTCAGAAAGGACATCTCGTTTGCCCTCGTTCTGGAGGGAGGCTAGGCAGGCTGCCGCAGGAGTGCATAGAAGAATGGCGCACAATCGCATTGCGATTGACCAATCTTCTGCATCGAGTCCCCACACTCGGGCTCACGCTGAGCAGCTGTCTGGGTTCCTGCTGTTACTTCTCAGAGCAACAGCCCTGCATGGCTGTGCGTAGTGAATGGCACAGCCTCAGGGTGTGGAGCTACGCACCAGCCAGGGCTCTAACTAGCAGAAATCCTTCCGTGCCACGTCCTATTAAGCATAACTTCTAAGCAATGCTGTTGAAATGGCTCCAGAGGCCAGATGGGATGTCTATAGCCAGCAAAAAACTCCATCCCCAGGACTCAGCCAACTGGGGGATTGCCCTGGGCCTGGCAGCACGGATAGTTCCTTACTTGGGGAGCTCAGCTGTGTGAAGCCCATGCATATACTGATAATCAGCTTCTTTGCTTTCCAATGCAGAAAGAGAAATGTAACTCCTCTCTTCTGTATCCAAGAACTATTTTTCATTGTAAAGATGCCCTGACCATGCCCAGGCTGGCATGGCTCAGTTGGTTGAAGCAGTGTCCTGTGGAGCAAAAGGTCATGGGTCCGATTCCTGGTCAGGGCACATACTCATGTAGTGGATTCAATCCCTAGTTGGGGCACATACAAAAAGGCGGCCAATTGATGTTTCTGTCTCACATCAATGTTTCTCTCTCTCTCTTTGTTTTCCTTTTTCTTTAAGATTTTATTTAAATTTTAAAGAAGGAAGGGAGGAAGTAAAGAAAGGGAGAGAAACATCATTGTGTAGTTGCCTCTTATGTGCCCCGTACCAGGGATCTGGTCTGCAACCAAGGCATGTGCCCTGACTAGGAATCGAACTGGCAACCCTTTGGTTCACAAGCACTCAGTCCACTGAGGCACACCAGCCAGGGCCCCTTTCTCTTTCTAAAAGTAATGAAAACAATGTCCTCAGGAGAGGGGAGAAAAGATATTCTGTCCATCCTGGAACCTGATTTCACTGTGTGTAATGCGGGGCTGAGAAATACATGGTAAGAAGCCTTGCAACCTATCCAACATGGTGCTATCAGAGGCAATCACAGCAATCTGGGATTTGAGAAGCTGGGATAGGAAATGGGCCACCTTCAGGCCCTCACACATGTTCAGTCTGGTACAGATCCAGGGGACACAGATCCCCCAGTGAGCAATGCAGATGTTGCTCCAGGGCTGAAACATGGGCAGGAGGAGTGGCTGATGACCACTTCCCCCTTTACCTTAGCTCGTCCTTTTCTGGTTGAAAGCTTAAAGCAGAACTTGATTTGCCTCCAGACTGATGAGGCCCTTATAGTTCAGAGAAATGTGTGTGGCGCCCTGGCTGGTGTAGCTCAGTGGATTGAGCGTGGGCTGCGAACCAGGCATCGCAGGTTCGATTCCCAGTCAGGGCACATACCTAGGTTGCAGACCATGTCCCCCAGCAATCGCACACTGATGTTTCTCTCTCTCTCTCTCTCTCTCTCTCTCTCTCTCTCTCTCTCTCTCTCTCTCTCTCTCCCCCTTCCCTCTCTAAAAATAAATAAATAAAATCTTTAAAAAAAAAGAGAAATGTGTGTGGCCACACCCACCCATGAGGCAGATGATGAGCAAACTTCCCCTGAGTGACACACGACTCACTGGTGTTCCTGCCCAGGCCAATTCTGAGACTGGGGCAACCAAAGCTGCAGAAGCTGTCCTTGGAAGCCCAGAAGTTTACTCTTTGTCATCAGGTTCATGAGCAGCTCAGAGCAGCACTGGATAGAACCCCTCAGGGCCATCTACATTCTGTGGATGTGCAGACCCAAATGCACACATTTGCCCCCTGCATTGCTATTCCTAGGGACAAAGGCCATACTCCTCCCCCTCACAAAGCTTTTTCCACCAGGAACAGTCCCCAGGCACTCAAGATCCTGCCCCTTACGTCCATAGGTACTAAACTCATACTCAAAAAAAAGTAAAAGTAGCCTGGATGGTGTGGCTCAGTGGATTGAGTGGCGGGCTGAGAAGTAAAGGGTTGTCAGTTTGATTCCCAGTCAGGGCACGTGCCTGAGTTGCAGGCCAGGTCCCTAATAGGGGGCACATGAGAGGCAACCACACAAGGATGTTTCTCTCCCTCTTTCTTTCTCTCTCCCTTCCCCTCTGTCTAAAAATAAATAAGTAAAAGTGTCTTGTCAAAGTCCCAGGATTTTCATTCCTATAACATGCACTAGACCTAAATGAACTAATTGCAAGTGTTTTATCCATTTATGGAAGTAGATTCAGAGGTCCTACTTCCAGGGGTGAAAACTTTAAGCCATAACATTTGAGTGTAATACACAATATTGCCAATGTGCTTCCTACAACTGATCTCCATGTCCCCCACCCCCACCCACACACGCACACACATTAGAGTGACTGTTCAAGAGGCCGAGGTGCGGACTCTCATTTGGGTGTCCACTGAGCTGTGCACGAGCCTTTTCTCTGTCCTCTACTCTGAGATCAGAAAAAAAGGCATTGGTTTATTGATGTGTACATAGCACATATTAGCCCTCAAATACTTGATAAAGAATAAATGCATGAATTAATCAAGCCATAGCCTGATAACTCTGGGTTGCCATACAAAGTTAAATTTCAGCTGTGTCATCTATTGTCTGTTGGTTTTGTTCTTGTTTATGGGTTTCTATTGTTTTGCACAGGTGATCCCAGGGCGGAACTGTACTACAATGGAAGTTAAAGTTCAGGAGAGAAAAAGGCCGCAGAACTGAGACGCATCTGACCACAGCCAGAGTTGGCCTCTGCCAGAGCAGGTGTCAAAGATGACCAGGCTCCCTCCACCTGCGAATGCACCTAAAAATAGCTCCTCTGCAAGGGTCCTGCAGAGCCAGTGTTTTTACTGAAACACCACAACTAGGCGTCATACCCTTCCCTAGGAAGAACTGTTTCTGTATCCCTTCTACAATTACCAGGGAAGTATATACCTCTAACATCAGCTTCAGCAATTCTCTGCCCCCACTTATGTGGCCTGGGGCCAAGAGTTACTGGCAAAGTCCTCAAAATAGCCATGTTAGTTAGGCTTGGGCATTTTTTGATAGCTTTGGTCAGAAGAAGCTCTGGGCAGGGAAAGCATGCATGGGTCAAGCCCACCATGCAAAGGGGAAGTTCAGCTAGATGTTCACTGTCGCGGCATCCAAGCAAAGGCAGGCTTGGGCCAGCTGTTCCTCCAAATGCACAGCTGGCTCATGGCCCCAGTTCATCTGCTGGGATCAGAGGAGGACAGTGTGAACAAGACACAGAGAAGAGATTCTACTCCTGAGCACAGGGCAGCAGGTTAATTACATTCTGCCCCCTGCCCAGTGGTGCGCAGTTCCCTTCTGGCGCGTGTGCAGGAGACAGGTGTACGCTCATCTGGTCATCTGAGGTTTCCTTTCCACATGCTGGGCAGCTTCACATCGGCAGTGACTGATGTTGGTGGAATAAAACAGCATCACAGAGCAGGAAGGAGAGGGAAATGTGAGCAAGAGATCAGGATGAGTGAGCAGAACTGGGAAAGCAAGAGGGTGAGAAATAGAAAAGGGAAGGGAGTTCTCAACAACGATTAATCTTCCTGTCCAGCTCCTTCCCCCACCCTCATGTCAGGCTCACAGGGCAGCATACAACCCCCCCCAAAAAAAATTGACCCAGAGTAAATATCTGCCAAGTCCCAATAAGACTTACTCATTCATGTTCCCATTCGGTGTCTGCATTTTTAACCCATGGGTGAGCCTTGACCTCTCTCACTAATGTCCACAATAACAGACACTTCAATGTCTTACAGTTAGTGCTTTCATACACATTATCTCATTACATCCCCTTCACACCCTTGTAGGAAACCCAGAAAAAATAATCTCCCTTTTAAAGATGAGGAAACAAGGAGTCGAAGACATAAATTCTCACCCAAGTTCACATGGCTGTGGCAGAGTGTGGACCTGGACCCAGGACTCTGGGCTCCAGGCTGGACCAGTCTGCATGATGTTTATATGCAGACAGGGGCCCACAGGATCTAGGCGGCAGTGCGCAAAGTGTTATCCCAGTGCTGAAGACATAGTCCTAAGCTTCTCCTGTTTGCCTCATTTCTTCACTTAGACCACGAAAGTACCTGCTCAATCATTTGTCACCTTGGAAAGGGAAGGACAAAATAGAATAGCCACCTCTTCTCTGGGCCTCACCTTCCAGTGTTGATCACTCTGTTAGTTACATTGCCAGGGTGGGTGGTTCAAAGAGGGAGAGAAATACACTTCTTTTGCCAGGTCTTGGGTGGAGGCTGAATGAGGGTACATTCCAAGGAGATACACTGGGGCCCCATCCAAGATAAAAGACCTGAAAAACGGGCAGTCAGGAAAGGGCCCTGTGTCAGGAGGGAGGGTCTTCAGTGTCCTGCCCTTGACCTGGGAGCAGCCAAGTCCCGGAAAGGATCAGAGCGCTTCATCGTCCTCCCCTCCCCCCTCTCCCCAGGGCAAGAGTGTGGCTTCTCTAAATATTAAGTTTGTATATTTAATTGTGTTGTCTGCTACCCATATTTGTATGTGTGTGTGTTTAACATTCTACAGAAGTGTCACCAAAGAAATAGGGAGGTTAAGTCACCTTTTCAGATGCATTCAGCATATTCAGGGGTATTGTAGTTAGGGACTCGGGTGCTTATAAAGATTGCTTATCATATATTGTCTACATTATTATATCATTTCTGCAGTGATGCTGCAGGGCTTTTAACACTGGTATCTAAAGCACATGCATCTGTCCCATGCTGCCTTGGGAGTTCGAAGACAAAGAGGAACTCTTGGTAGAGTTGGAATAACTGGACTCCAACTACTTACATGTCCATGGGCCAAGAATGTCTACCCATGGTCCTCAGATTCGTCATCTCCAAAATGACTAGATTCAGTTTTGGGGACCTCTTCCAGCTCTAACATTCAATGATCCCCTTATTCCTCGTCCCTCCACTCCCACCGTCGGCAGAGCACAGCAAGAAGTAAGCCTCATTTCCCCGCTTCTCCATGGGCAGCCCCGCCCACAGCCCTTCAGTAGACCAGGAGAAGGCTGATCTGAGAGACATAACAACCCCTGCCTCTCCCTGCCCTCCACACCTGCCACCAGGCCTCAACATGCTGGGTCACAGTAGGAAACTCCCACCTACCAGCTGGGTTAGTTTTATTTTTGAGAAAAGAGAACATCTGAGTGATTTTAAAGATGGAACCTAAGACCAATTTAGCTAGTCAACTCCACTTTTTAGGCCCTGAAGCCTAAATTCAAGGACAGCAGTTGTGGCTGTGACATGAAAGCGAAGAGGGCCAGGTGCTTTGTTCCCCCCTGCAGGAGAGACTGCAGACTTTAAGAGATTTTCTGAACAAGTTCCTGCTAGATTGCTTTGGTCTTATTCTTCTCTTTATAAAAGGTATTCACCAGTGTCTGGCCTTTTGAACCTTTTGGCTTAAGGAATAAAGAGGGTCAGAAAGTTAACAAATTAGCCATGTTCTGCCTAGTCAGGCCATCAAAAGCTAATTTTACTTGGTCTCAGCCTAACCCATCTTCAGATCCTGATATGTATCCAAATGATGAAAAGCTCTGCTCAAATTTGTAAAATATTTGCCAGAGGACTAAAGCAGATCCCATAGACCCATTTCTCATTAAAAAGGTCAATGCCAGGGACATCTGATGCTTTATAACTGCCTGATTCAATTTAGCAGGTCAAGCCTGACTAATCCTACCTTATGATTGGGGTGAACTCATTTCCCCTGAAAATAATTCCCACAAGCCACTGGATTATGTACTCCAAACCTACATTTTTTGTAATACAGATGTTAATAGAATGTTGATCGAACATAACTCATCCATTAAACAAAACAGGGGGAAAATCTGCACTACAAATTAACACTTAGAAGTCATAAGCAATGAATTCTAAATGTTACTAGAAATTGGATCACGTCTTTAGCCAAAGAGCATAGTCAGAAAGAACAGTTGGAAGCAAATCTGTTCAAAGTTCATGGATTCTGAGTCCACAGCTGTTATAATTAGAAAATAGGAGAATCTGTTTTTTTCTTCAACCTTTCCTTAGAATTAATAAATTAAGACAAATAACACTATACAACACACAGACCCTTGGCCCAGATTCAGAACTGGATCCTATTTTTTGGTTCTGACTCCTACAAACTGTGTAATTCTTGGGGCAGTGGATGGGGGGTTGAGTGTGACACAGAACCCTCTAATCTCTGGACCCCAATTACTTCATGCGAGGGTTTCGAAGTTGTCTTTTTTACTACACTCAGGGGTATTATTCTTTGGTTCTAAATATAAGTGTTAATTATGCAACAAGCTTCTAATGTGGAGCCTAAGGATTTATATCTCTGTGCCCAAGACAGGTACTGTTCAGAAATGTGTGTCTTTTTCCTCTTAGCTATTTTATGTGTGATTTTCAGTGTTTCTGGGTGAACTATTATTATAATACCCAAAACAGGATTTCCTGTGTGTCCCCCAAACATCCCCATTTCTCCTTCTGGGCAAAGATAAGATTACACATCTCTACCCCCTTAAATTAGGCATGTTCTTACAACATGCTTTAGCCAATGAAATGTGACAAGTGATGACAGAGCTGGCCCATAATTTTCTACATCATTTTCCTCTCTGCCAATATTGTAGACAGTGACTGCTCCATTGTCTTGGGTCTCAGAGCAGACAAAGCACAGCAGGGCCCCCAGATGGTCACCAATCAACATGGACCATGAGTGCGAAACAAACATTTTTTTGGTTAAGCTACTGAGATTTAAGTGATAGAACTCCACTTAAAAAAAAAACAAAAAAAAGATTATCATTCAGTGAGTTGTTAAAAGAAGTAGAGTAAGGAAGGAGCAAACAGTGTATCTTCCAATTATTTTAAACACATAATGCCTTGTTTAGGGAGTAGGCTATGATATTTCTTTGCAAGTGTTTACCCCACAGCCAGAAGGATGAGGCTTCGGATGTTGTGAAATAAAGTGCCTGAGAGAGATCAGGGTGGAGTCCAGGAAGACCAACAATTAGGGAAACACCAACTAGTAAAACGACAGTAGCTGAGTCATAACCGTTGGTTTAGGTACAAAGAAGCTGATTCTAAGATGCCCAAGAGGCAAATTACAAAGGGAGGCCCAGACTGAGTGCTGAGAACAAAGAAATCCCACCAGCAGTTAGTTTCCCTCTGAGCACTGCCTGGTTTGCAGCTTTGCCATGCCTCAGGAAAGTGGTCATAATTTCTGGTTCTTTTCTGTCAGCTGTAACCCACGGAGGAGTCTTGGGAAGCAGCCATGCGCAAAACTCATCAGAAGATATGTTCTTGATTACTAACCAAAATATTTCTTATCCTTGCTTTGTGTTTCCTAACAATGCAACGGCATTAATTTTCCCCTGCCAGTGTAAACACCATTAATTGCTGTAAGTTAAGCAAAGAAACACCATTAATTCCTAAAGTCAAAACAGAGGGAGCCACAGGGTGTGGAGCATTGCTTTCCTTACCAAAGTCAGCAGCAAGGACAATGCGCCCGAGAAGGGGGAGGGGGGCTGCTTCTGTCAGCAACTTCCTGGTTGCGATCCTTTAGCATCTGTGGCCCACTTCAAATTTACCAATTTACAGATGCATGAGAACTACAACCAGGGTCATTTTACCGTTTGTAAGAGGAAAAAACGACGGGCAGGTGTATAACTGATATTTTCGCAACAGACAAATGTAATTAGTCCCAAGTTCCAAGGCCTGCACAATGAAGTCGTATTATCTGAATTGCAGATTCCACACCTGCTTTCATGCAGCCTTGAAGGTGTAACTTTCTATTATTCTCATGAATTTGCAGTTCCCAAGGAATCACCTGGGGAGTTGCATATTGGAATCACCTAGGGAGCTTTTAACAACCACTGCCACCCCTGCACACTCCAGACCAATTACTTAAGCATTTATAGAAGTGTGACCCAGACATCAGTGCTGGTTATATCATTTAAGCCTCCTCATACCAGGTGATTATTTTTTAAAATCTAATTTTGGTCCTCTCCCCAGAGATTGTAACTTAATTGGTATAGGGAGCAGCCTAAGCATTGGGGTTTTTTAATAGCTCCCCCAGGTGATGCTAATGGGCAACCACATTTGAGAAGCACTCCAGAGGATGGAGACAAACCTTGGAAGTGTTACCTCTCTAACCCTTGCTCCCAAAGATGAGGGGTATAGGGCCTTGAGATGGTTTTAAAAGTATAGTCTTTGGATTAATTCATTGGATTGATTTATTTGTTCCAAGCATGGGTCAATCACTAGTCCCAGGGGATGCAAAATACAAAAGGTGAAAATCCTGGAGTTTAGAATCTAGTTCGGGTGCTACGATGGTGTATAGCACATGTGATGAAAGGGGTAAGCAATCAATATTATAATAAAATATTGCCTCTACCTGAAAAGGGGTCGGAAAAGTTTAACCTAAACACAAGATGCCTAGATGTCTACAAGAATCAGTAGTTGCAAACGGGTTAGGAGTATGGCATTCCGAGCCACAGGAACAGAATGTACAAAGGATTGAAGTACATCTTGCCCAAGGCAGTTTTGCTTCCAAGTGCAAAAATTGACTCCAAAGTATCTTAAGCAAGAAAGAAAACATATGGGGGAAGCGAGATATAGAAATCGATCATGAAACCCCAAAATAAAAACTATGAACTTCAATAGCCTCTCTGTCTCTCTCTTCAAACCAGAGTATTTTTTCTGCTCCAATGGCTGAAATTGGCTGCCCCAAAATGGTAGCCTGCTCCTGAATGGTCATGTTCTCACTTATAGCAATAAGCACAAACTAAGTTGGTATCTTTGCATCTCAAATCCAAATTCCTGGGAAAAAGGATGCGATTGGTCCAGCTTAGTCAGGTGCCCACTTCTAGTCCAATCTGCTATAGCCAGGGTCATTTAATACAAACATGGCTGTCAAGGCCTCAACCTCAAGAGAGATGAGGATACAACTCTTCATGAATAAGGGATTTGAGAAGCATATATCCCAGAAGTGGTCTGACAATCTGTGAGACGGTAAGTCAAAAGCATGGAAGAAAGACCTGAGCATAGATAACAGAGTGGAAAATGAAATTAAAGAGATTTGGACCTCCACAAAGTGTTAGGACATCTAAGTCAAGACTATATAAAAGGATAATACATCGTGACCAGGTGGGGTTTATCCTGGGAATGTAAGACTGGTTTCAAATTTTTTAAAGCAAAATAAAATAAATGTATTAAAAGTTATCATATTTTCAGCCTAAAGAAGAAAATCATATGATCATTTCTGTAGGTGCATAAAATGTTTTAACAAAATTCAATATTCATTCATCATTTTAAAAAATTCACCAAACGAGGAATTAAAGGCAACTTAATCAACTTTTAAAAGTAATCTGTACTTCTATTCATAATCATACTGGAAGTCCTAGTCAATGAAATAATAGGTAAGAAAAAAGGTATACAGACAGAAAAATAAAATAAAACCATCTCTATTAATAGATGACAAAATTATCTGTACAAAAAATTAAAAGAAGTCTCAAAAAGCCTACTAGATTTAAAAGTACATTTATCAAATTTCAAAATATCAATAAATAAAATTCAGTTATATTTCTATTTATTGGCGATAAATAATTAAAAATACCATCTTAAAAAATAACATTTGCAAAATTATCAAACAGCATGAATGCTTAGGGATAAAAACAATATAATAAGCACAATGTTTATATTCTCAAAAACTCCAAAATATTGATGGAAGAAATCAAAGGTGATCTAAATAAATAAATAGATATACCATGTTCATGGATAAGAATACTTAGTATCATTAATAATGTCAATTCTTTTAAATTGATCTATACCATTCAAAGCAATCTCAACCAAAACTTCAGCAGGTTTTGTTGTAAAAATCGATAAACTGATTCCAAAATGTATACGGAAAAGCAAAAAAGTAAAATAGTTAATAAGACTTTTTTGAAAAAGAAAGTTGGAAAACAGCTACTTTCTCATTTTGAAGATTTATTTAAAACTACCATAATCTAGATGGTATAGCCTTAGTGAAAGGATGAAGACCTGGACCAATGGAACAAGAGTCTAGAAATAGAACTCGTGTGTATATGTGTGTGTGAAATTCATTTTTGATAAAGGTCCAAAGTGATTCAATAGAAAAAGGTAGTCTCTTCAACAAACGTTGCTGTAATAATTAAAATTTGTATAATTAATGTAAAATAGTACATGCGTTGTGCCTTGTGCAAATGTTAACTCAAAATGAATCATAGACCTAAAAGTAAACATAAAACTATAAAGCTTCCAGAAGAAAACAGAGAAAATATCTGTGCCAGTGGAATAGGCAAAGACCTCCTGGATATAACACCAAAAGCACGATCCATTAAAAAAATTAGTAAGTTCAATTTCAAGGCTAAAAATTTCTGCTAGTTGAAAGATACTATTAAGAAATAAAAAGTCAACCTATGGACCAGGTGACAATATTTGTAAAACATACCTGTTAAAGAATTATATCCATTATACATAAAGGGTTATATCCATTATATATACACAATTCAACAATGTCAGAACAATTTTTTTAGTGAGTGAACAATTTGAATAGATACTTCAAAGAAGAGATAATGAATAGGGAAAATAAACACATGAAAAAATGCTCAGTGTCACCAGTCATTAGAGAAATTAATATTAAAACCATGAGATACCATTACAAACCTATTAAAAATAACTAAAAGTTTAAATACCAGATAATTCCAACCGCTGATATGGGTGGGAAGAAAGAAAAACTTCCACACGTTGCTGGTAGTGATGAAAAATGGCACAGTCACTTTGAAAAATGATTTGGCAGTCACTTAAAAAGTTAAACATAAACTTCCCATAATGATTCAGCAATCACACTCTTAGGAATTTACCCCAAAGAGACAAAAACATAGGTCAATGCCCATTCCTGTACATGAATGTTCACAGCAGCTTTATCTGTGACCACCAAAAATTGGAAACAACTAACATGTATTAGTTCTCTGTTGCTGTTCGACCAGTATAACAAGTTAACACAAATGTAGTAACTTAAAAAATGCATTTACTACCTCATAGTTGTTGTGAGTCAGGAGTCTAGGCATGGCTTAGCTGCTTAGGTTTTCAGAAGCCACACTCGGGGTGTTGCCTGGGCTGTGATCTCCCTTGGAGGACTGACTGGGGAAAAATTTGCTTCCAGGCTCGCTTGTTTTGTTGGCAGAATTAATTTCTTTGCTTTCGTATGACTAAGAGCCCCAGCATTTTGCTGCCTGTTAGCCGGAGGCTGTCTTCAACTCCTACAGGCTACCCTTAGCCCCTTATTCTTAGATTTCCCCAATATGACTGGTTACTTTCTCAAACCAGCAAAGAGAGTCTCAAAAATGAGTCGTCCATTAAGACAATCTTATATAGGTAACACGATCAGGAGAGTGACATTGCATTACCTTTGCCATATTCTATTGGTTAGAAATAAGTCCCAGGTCCCACCCACACTTACAGGGAGAAGATGAATCAAAGGCATAAACACTGGAAGGCAAGGATCAGAGGGGCCACCTTAGAGTCTGACCATTATACCACATACCCATCAACTAGGGAATGGATACGCACACCATAATACATGCACGTATACAAAGTCTGTCCAGGAAAAAGTCCAGCCATTGTTAATATAACAAGAGCGGCTTGTGCAACATAGATGTAACCTGGTAGCCAAAGAGAGTGATCTGGAATGTGCATGCATGAACAACGGCTTCACTGTACTAGTCAGTGGGGGAGGTAGATGCCCACTGAGTTGGCATGTGTACTGTGCGACCATCACATTCAAAATGACTGAGCAAGCAGAGCAATGAATCTGTATTGAATTTTGTGTTAAGCTTGAACATTCCTCTGCAGAAACTGTTCAGATGATTAAGACTGCCCCAGCTGTGGGCAACTGGTGATGGGCAGCTTCATCATGACAATGCACCTGCTCTTGCATCACATCGCATGCAGAGTGTTTTGGCAAAACATCAAATCACCCAGGTGACTCAGCCTCCCTACTGCCCAGATTTGGCACCCTGAGACTTCTGGCTTTTCCCAAAACTAAAATCGCCTTTGAAAGGGAAAAGATTTCAGACTGTCAATGAGACTCAGGAAAATATGATGGGTCAGCTGATGGATATTCCAACAAAGGATTTTACAGAGTGTTTTGAACAGTGGAAGAGAAGCTGGGGGAACTGTGCAAGGTCCCAAGGTGCCTACTTTGAAGGGGACTGAGACTTCATTATCCCATGTACAATGTTTCTTGTATCTTCTTCAATAAATACCTCTATTTCTCATAGTGTGTTGCTGGATACTTTCTGGACAGGCCTCACATACCACTGAAGTATGGAATGCACGCAGTGCGATACTACTCAGCAATGAAAGAATGAAATACCAGCACCTGCACGACATGAAAAGTTCTCAGGTGCAGCACTCTGAATAAAAACAACCATAGTCAAAAAGTTACATGCTGAATTGTCCCATTTACATGATTCTAAAGAAAAGGGAATACTATACAGACAGAAGAAAAGACTGCTGCTGCCAGGGGCTCAGGGTGTGGTGAGGGGGGTGACCTCAAAGAAGCCTGAGGGAAATTTTCTAGTAAAGGAAATGTTCTATATCTTGATTATGGTGGGTAGTTACACCAATGTGTATGTTTTTTTAAACTCATGAGCTGTATACCTAAAGGATGAATTTCACTGTGTGTAAATTATACCTCAATAAATTTGACTTTAAAAAAAAAATAAAGACACACAGTGACAGAGAAGTTGGCAGCAGACAGAAAGTTTCCTTTGATCTCAATCCTACTGTACGCCTTCGTGGGCAGCCCTGGAGGAATTTCAGTAAAGCTACTATAAACTGTATCTTAGTATTATTCTAAGTAAATTTACTAATAGGAGAATTGCTTTATTTTAGGTGAGTTTTAAATGTTGGCAGATTTTTTAATTTTTTTTTTTTTGCTTCAAGAAAACACAGAAGCAGTAAGAAAAAAATGAAAAATATATGATAAAATACTGCTCACATACAAGTGGGAATGGAAATTACTCCCACTCCAATGAAGGCAGAAAGAGGATAATAAGTCCTCAGCCAAAGGACAGTCATAGCCCAGGACAGAGAGAATGGTGTTAACAAGGCAGAAGCTTGAGCTTGCCTGGTAGCTTTAAGGAGCCTAAGGTAATATTCAAGTAATTCAAAACTGGAAGCAATCTAGATAGCTCTATTAAAGTCTATTATCCACTCTATTCCCCTTCTAGCCTGGTAGTGCAAACTTGCAGGCAGGGACACTGACCATTTGTTGGTGAGGAAAATGACAGGTTTTTCAGGTTCCCCAGCTTGTCTCAGCACCCTGACCTAGAAAGGGACTTGTTCAAAGGCTTTAGGTCATCCCTTCATGTCCCAGGAAAAACAACACCATGACAAAGGCTTGTGCCACACCAGTCAGTGGTCTGAAGAATTAACTGGCTGCCAAATGTTTCCTGGTGGACAAAGTACAGCTCTGATGACCTTGAGGAGCCCTAGGTCGTCACCATGAGTCTGCCTCTGGCTCAGTGAGCTTGAACAAGAAACTGACCCTCTCTGGCTTCAGGCTCCATGTCTATAAAGGGGAGGTTTGGCTGATTTTGATAATTACTAGGGTGTTTTTTTTTCTGGATCTAAAATGTAATCACTTGTTTCTTAGTTGTCTACCTTCTTTGGGCTTTAATATCTCCATCCTCAAAGTGACTGAAACGGGAAATCTAAATGATCCATACAAATTTTACAATGAGAACGGCCAAGAGAACTTTGCATTATCAGTGATTTATTGGGGAAAACTGCTTTTTAGCTAGTCTCACTTTGGAGTATTCTTGTTAACGGTGCACAGTATATCCACTTCCCAAAATGTTGCAGGTATGAGGCACTCTAAGGATTTCTGCTATTATGTATTAACAGTTCTCTATGGATTAGAATAAAAGTAACACTAGATTAAACAGAGATGCTATAAGAATACAGGAGATTAGGGTTCTGATAAACACCTTCAAAATAGAAAAATATGATTTATCAATGAATATTGAGTGTTCATTGCACACATATCTTTGTGGTAGGTAATACAGAGTTCAACTTTCTAATTTGTTTGGACTTGAAAGCACATTTTAATATGTTTGGACTTTTTTAATTGGACTGTTTCTATGCCTACCTGTTAAATGAAAAATTAAATTTTGCCCCCTCATCAGGAAGTACCATGAGCAGTAAGCATCCCCTTATATTTAGGTTACTCTTTACTCATATATTAGACATTTTTGCCCAAAATAGTAAGTCCCTGCTCCAAAAGAAGCCTTTCTTTTTAGAAATTTTCTTTGTGAGTGAAACAAAATAAAAACAGGTGCCTCAGATTTCCCCTTGGATAGCTTCTGCTTAAGCAAACTGTGTGTTTGTGCTTCCCTGTGGGTCAGCTTCATTCCTCCAGGCTGCGCTGGCATTTCCTCTTGGGAAAATCTCACTCGCGCACACACACATGCACGCACGCACCATCTCACTCACGTCTCCCTCGCGCACCGCTTGGTTTCCTTGCCTCCCCTCAAAGCCCTGCAGGCTGCTGCCCATGGAAGTTACAACCACAGTTAAGTAACCAGATCAATTCCACTTCCTCAGCTGTTCGTGCCTACCGCCACAGGAACAGGATACTTAGCAGCTGCCTGAACTTTTCTGAAATGTTTGAAAATTGCTCCTCTGCATAGCTTTACTGGTGACATCTTTTCACTTCAAAGACAGTACTTTGAGACAGTGTGTTGACCCTCGTCCCTGGGAGGCCTCTGCTCACCACAACCAGACTTAGCCCCTGTGGACCCAGCATCAAATTAAGGCAGCCCCTAGTTCTCAGCAGCCTCCACCACACCAACGCTGCACCTCTCTCCCACCAGAAGGCCTTTTAGCATTTGGAGAAGTATTTGGGGAGTGGAGTCTCTTTAAAAAGCTCTATAAAGTTTTCAACTGCTCTCTTTTTTTAAATTCTATTACAGTTGTCCCAATTTTTTTTCCCTTTCCCCGCCTCCACCCAGCCCACTCCTCTCTCCCACAATAAATCCCCTCTCCATTGTCCATGTCTGTGGGTCATTCATACGTGTTCCTTGAGTAATCCCTTCCCTTTCCTTCAGCCATTCCCCTTCTTCCCTCCTCTCCTCCTACAGCTATCAGTCTGTTCCACGTTTCCATGTCTCTGTTTCTGTTTTTCTTGTTAGTTTATTTTGTTCATTAGATTCCAATTATAAGTGAGGTCATATGGTATTTGTCTTTCACCAACTGGCTTATTTCACTTAGCATAATAGTCTCCAGTTCCATCCATGCTGTCATGAAGGGTAGGAGTTCCTTCTTTCTTTCTGCTGTGTACTATTCCATGGTGTAAATGTACTACAGTTTTTTAATCCACTCATTTACTGATGGGCCCTTGGACTGTGGAATCAACTCTTTTCAATATTTGAATCCTTGGCATATATGTAAATAAATAGCAGTGGAGCTGCCTTGAAAAGAAAAGGAAAAACACAGACAAAAAATGCCTTTCCTACAAAGGGACACTACTCTTACCCTACGCAACTCCTTGAAACACTCATTAATAAAATGTTGTAGAGTCTTTAAACCCCCATTTCTTGGAATTGAAATGATTACAGGCCTTCTCTGGGAGGGGGCTGCATAAATGCTAAGCCTTTTCTAGAATTAGTTCTAATAAATGAAGTCATAGAGGGAGCATGATGCTTGGCTTCAAAAGACCCGGGTTTGAGTCCCATCCTTACTTCTTGCCAAATGTACATATCAGAAGACTAATTTCATGTCTCTGCGATTTGGTGTACCCCACTGTAAAGTGGGGACAGGGCTATTGTGAAAAATACTTAAATAAAATAGTGAATAGTGAAATACTTAAATAGTGAAACTTGATAGATATGTCAACTCAAAATGCATTTCCTGATCAGCTTGGTTATAAGAGAGCTGTCCGGCCCTGGTTCCATGCCTCTCTCTGCCTCATTTGAAATACTCATTGATGCCTCATTGAATGAGCCATCATTTCATGGGTGTATGTTTCCTTTCCTTCTCTACAGTCAGTTTTTATCTTTTTTTGTTGTTGACATCTCCCCCAGCACCAAGTGCAATCTTTGCACCCAACAGGCATTCAATAGATACTAATTGGTTGATTGATTAAACTTGAATTTTAACATCATCTCAGCACCTTCCCAAATCAGAGAAACCGTTATGCAAACACTAAAAGCATTTACCCAGTAAACATAAGTTTTGAGGAGATCTTTGTTCTGTAGAAAGAGCACTGACCCAGAAAAGAAAAACAGTTGGGCTCATGTTCTGGCTTTGTCACATAATAAGTGACCTTTGGAAAGTTACTCAAATCGAGCCCTAGTTTCCTCATTCTAAACGGAGGCGACACCATCTGTCTCACAAAACTGCTGTAAGAATCTAGTACAATGACCTGCTGGAAAGTGTCTGTGCATCATTGATGTTAAGGATTGTGAGAGTCTACAAAAAAATAACACAAGTAAATAAAATATGTGAATACTAAGAAAAATCGCTTCTAATAACTCATTGGAGGACAATTTTAAAGTAAGGCATTTTATTGACATCCACACATTTCTGCTGTCCCCATTTAAACAAAGGTATGCTCTGTACTTTAGCCAGCACTTTAGAGAGGAAATCTAGAGTTATGGGATATCCTGAAATTGCTGATACCTAGAAGCGAAGGGTCGTCAAATATGCACAGAGCTCTCAATAAACATTGGATTGAAGACACGCAGTCAGGCACCATTGGACCAAGGCAGTCACATGAGCTGGCAAGAGCAGCAACTGCCTGTCAGCAAAAGCTCCGTGCTAGAGGCAACCTCAGGAACCTCCATGAAAACACAGGAATCAAGACTCCATGCCTACAAAGAGGTCTTTACACCAGAGAATTCCAAAGAATAGAATATTTGAGTTGAAAAAGAAAGAAAATGGAGCATGTATTGGATACTTGCTCTCTGGCAATCTTGGTCTAGATATATAAAACTGTTTCCTTAGTTGACTTCTCGTATCACAGGCAGAAATGGATACAGACAGTTGTTAAGACTTGCCTGATATCACAGTAAGGGTTAATATCAAGACCAGGATTAGAACCCAGGGACTAGTAATAAAGTCTCGAGTCCTCATCCATTTCACGGCAATCCACTTACCAAGCCAGAAAGCCCTGGTCGGGTTAATTCCTGCTGCACCCATGCAGAAGGATAATTTCTCCTTTCTTCAACATCATGAAAGAATCCTGAAAACTGGCAACTCACCCTCATACCCCCACCTCCACAGTTCTGTAAGAGATTCTACACAGCACCTAAGGTAATTTGTACAAAAACTCAGAGGGTAATGAAAAAAAAAAAAACCATAGGGAACCAAGAGAAGTACTAACCCCTTGCCTTCATTTTATGCTGGAAGAAACTGAAACCCAGCCAAGTTAACTATAAGTTAAGGGTAGTTAACGCTAAGTAGAAACTAACAATACTGAAACTCGAATTTCTTCCCAGTTCTTAAATTCTCTGCCTGAATCTGAAGGTATGGTCTTTTTTATTGTATGTGAATAATTTTACTAGCCTCATTTTTTCATGTCATTAAAACCCCTTTGATGCTGATTTCACTGAATCTAAGAAAACATTGCATGTTAGATAGACTATTACAGGATGTGTTAGTTAGAAATAATTCTGCCAATAAAAAATATGGCTTTATTCATCTAAGAGCAGAATTTTAAATTTCTCTTTAAACTCACTTAGCCAGTTTTCATATATCACTCTGTGCACCCATCAAGAGGAAAAATAAGCTACCCCCATCACTACTCTGCATCTGCCACTATCACTTTCTGACTCTTTCATAATACATGTCCTTCTCCACTTTGCGACATGCCTTAGTTCATCACTAAATGATGCAACTTAAAAAAATGATAAACTATTATTACTAGGATTTTCTTCCAGCACCCCTTCATTCATTCTGTAAGTTTTGATGTCTATGCCCTAAAATGACCACTCTAGCCCAGTACCACTGACCTATTATGATTGCAAGATGTCCCCTGAATTTATAGATGTAAAAATATTTATTAAATATGGAAATGCCATTTAATATTGCTGAGAGTTCACAGAGAAGCGATGCCCTTGAGTTTCTGGAAGGGGACCCTTTCTCAATGTAACAAAGCCCCTTTGTGAGATTAAAAACTCTGATTTTTGGAGTTTTCTCTTGAAGGCAACTCCTTCTGAGTTCCTGAGCTGAAGCAAACCACACCTTGAAATCCTAAGCTGCTCTTATTATTTACTGTCTCTGGAATAGCCACTGCCATGGACAACTGGAGTCAGCTGCTGTGGAAACACAGAGGGCTCAACAAACCAGGCCTTTTGAAGGGATCAGACTTGTCTTTTGTGTGCCACATAATATTTGTGTCCCACAGTACAAACGAAGCACTTTCCAGGTTGGCACAACAGCACTCCATCCCAGTTCCAGCAGGACTCTGGTGGGGACCCGTGCTGTACATCACCCAGGGATCAGTCTTTTCTGGGTGAAATGCAAATCCAGGCTGCTGCCCTACAAGACATTCATCCTTTGGACCAATTCAGCAAGTACCTTGCCTATCGAGGACCTTCCATATGCCGAGCAATCTTTAAATCAGAGTTGCTTGGGAGTGAGGGTTACAGATTATTATAGTCAAGACAAGGAATCCTCCCCTCAAGGAGTGGATGTTTGGGCTGATTAAGTAAGGCCTGGACATATGAAATAATTAAAGACAAATACAAGGTACAGATCAACCTCAAATCTCCTAGCAAATGTCAAGTAGTAGTACAAATGCCAAGTGATAAATATTGTGAGTGTAGTTATTTACTGGAGTTAGCAGGAAGCATTTTTTGGTGAACATGACCATAGCCAGCTCCTGAAGGATGCATGGGATCCAGGTGCACAGGACAGTCCAAAGGAAACAGAACAATGTGCGGAGATGGGGACATTGAGTAGACATGCACAGGTGGAGTCTGGTGGACACACATGGATAATCAAGCTCTCACACATTGGGATTATTAGTGAACTACCCAGGTTCCAGGCGGGCCCCAAATAGAATCACATGTATCCTTACAAGAGGCAGGCAAAGGAAGATCCTACCACACACAGAGGAGGAGACACAAAAATGGAGCGGAGAAACATGCTGGTCTTGAAGACTACAGTTACACTGCTGTAGGCTCAGGAATGCCTGCAGCCACCAGAACAGGAGAGAAGCAAGGATGCCTCCCTGGAACCTCCAGGGACTTGATTTCGGTCCAAGTAATGCTCACCCTGGCCTCCCAGTCACTGGACTTGTGAGAGGATAAACCTGTTGTTTTAAACCCCCATGTTCATGGTGATTTGTTACAGCAGCCACAAGAAGCTAATACAATTCAAGGTGACTGCCTCCAATCCAAGTATCACCTCCTCGTACAACTGATTCTGAAAGAAGAGAGAACATCTCTTTTCATGCCTCGATTCCCCTCTTCCTTAACGAGAAAAGAAAGTCTTTTCCAGGAACTGTGGCACACTTCTCCTTCAGGCTCCATGGCCTACAGCTAAGGCAATCACAAGGAAAAGGAAAATGGGATAACCATGATTAGCTTAGATCAACCATGGCACACCTTCTGGAATGTAGAGAGGGCCAGCGTTTCCTGAGTGCATTTCTCTGGTTGAAAGAAGACTGTGGACAAGGAGAAGGGTCACACAGCTGCTGGATAGGCAACCAACAGGTCTGCCCCCTTGGTGATCAGTACCTGTCCCAGCCTCTTCACCCTGACACTCATGGCCATGCCCACTGTGGCAATGCTGGGACCTTGACTGCTGGTAGGAGCCCACCTGTCCCCACTGCAGCCACCCCATGGGGCTCTGCACAATGTCACTGCTCTCCCCTCAGCGTCTCCATCCCAATCCCTGCGAACATCCATCCCTTCCACACAGTGGATGACACTGCAGTGGTAAACTCCATAGTCAGTAAATATGCCGCACCCCTGGAACTAATAATGTTATATGTCAACTATACTTTTAAATATAAAAGAAACAACATTCTCTTCGTCATGAGGGGGCTGTGATTTGAGAGAAGGGTGATGTTTCACTAGAAGAGAGGTGAGTGGGAAATAAGATCGATACTGTATTTGGATTCACTTTGGCTTATAGCTGTTTTCTGCAGATCTGGATTTTCACTGAAATTATTCTAGCAGCAGCAGCAACCCAATCTACACCAAACTGACTTGGACTGTGTCCAGAGTTCTCCACGTCTAGCAGAGTTTAGGAATGCATCTCTCGCTCCCCTTTGAGTCTCTTCAGCATTCTCCTGCAACTCTCACCCACGGCCCCAGCGCGGCATGAATAAAAGCCTAATGCAGAGCATTCTCTCTCCTTGGCTTCGGTCCTCGACTCGGGGCAGCCAGGTCTAAGCTAGAGTTGGCGCAGCGGAACTCTGCCCCCCAAACTGTGAGGACATCTGGGCTGGAGGGCAGTGGCATGAGACAGTCCTCTCCAAGGGAAGATGACCATTGAATTACAGAAACAGCCTATATTTCTGAGGGTACCATGGCTCGGCCACTGTGAAGCTGTAAGTGGAGAAAAGAGACTTGTTTACAAGATGATGGATTATAGGAAAGAGACTGGGGCCCCATCATACCCATTTATTACAGCCCATCATAATAGTTTAGGACAGCGATTTTCAACCTTTTTCATTTCATGTCACACATAAACTAATTACTAAAATTCTGCAGCACACCAAAAAATATATACTTTTTGCTGATCTGACAAAAAATAAGTATAATTTTGATTCATTCATGCTGGACAGCTATTGTTGTGTTGGCTGTTGTTATTTTTTTTTTTTTTTGTATTTGACAATCAATGGGAAAAGAGGTCAGTGCTCCTGACTAAATAGCCAACTTTTGCTCGTTTTAAAAATTCTCACAGCATGCTGGCTAAAGATCCCTGGGTTAGGACCTCAACCCATGTTACACATAGTCTTGAAAGTGGACCCCTGTGCTTAGGAAACTCTTTCTAGCATCATTATGATAATTAACGTCACCCGACAGATTTAACCTTCAGTCACTCTCCGCAGACATCCTGAGCACCCCTCTGTTCAGGTCCTGTGGCAGGCACTGGGAGATGGAGGGTCTCAGGCAGGGCCTGGAGACTCCCCTCGAAGCTCCCAACCCACTACAATGCTTCCTCAGTTTCTATTTTTAAATTCATGTCCACAACATGCCTTCATGACTGACTATTGGCACATTCCCGTGAATATTGTATCAAGGAATAATTTCAATGATTTGTTTTAAAAAAACAGTACGAATACTGAATTTGTACCAATGTGTTGCCTAGCTTCATTCACCCTGTTGACTCCTGCAGTATGCTGTTGAACAATCTCTGGGTAAGCTGGGCAAGTACTCCATTGATGAGCACATCATTGCTACGGTGCAGTAAAGCAATTCCCCTGGGCTGCTGTGCTCACAGGTCTCCTCGGCACAGAGCATCCTGCAGGGCACTGACTCCACGAAGTTCAGAAGAACACATTGTGCTCCTGTAGACCCATCGTGCTTGTTGCCAAACCCTGGTAATCACCTTGTCTGCAGTCAGAGATCCAGGAAGTCCAGACCCAGGCAGCCAATGCAGGGCAGCTCCACAGACGCAGTGGTGGTGCCATCGGTAAGCTGTTGGGGAACCTTCCATACTCCCATGCTGAAGAAGCAGGTGGTGAAGCAGAAAAAGCACACCCTCGGACCACAAACTGTCCTGGGGTCCTATCCTGGTTCTGTCACTTAACTGGCTGGGTTTGCTACAATAACTTAATGTCTAAGCCTCGTTTCCTTTTTATTATTACGTCACAAAATGGTAATTATCATCATAACATCTAGTTGAGCCCACTGGTCAATGGCCATTTACAGTAAAGTAGAAAGTTTGAAAGATCACTGAAGGTGGTTTATGTACAGAAATCTTGGCTCAAACCACTTCCCCAATGGTGAACTTCACCATCTTTTTTATTCTCATTCTCATTCATTCTCTCTCTCTCTCTCTTTCTGTCTCTCTCTCTCTCTCTCTCTCTCTCTCCAATCTTAAACCCAGGAATCTAGTTCTGCGTGCTTGTAACTATGGCATGTTGAATATCTCTTTATTTGCTTGGATACTAGAAAGCAAGAATCCTATCTCAATCATTTACTTCTTCCTTTTGTATCATTAAGGCTGTTCAACACAGACAGAATTGCCCCCTTTTATTTATCTAACATTTTAAAGTTTACAAAACCCTTTCACATACATCTCTGGTTCTCAACTGTTAGCATTCTTTAGAGTTAGCTGGAGGACTTGTTGAAACACAGATTTTGGCCTCTCCCTTGGAGTTTCTCATTTAGTTGGTCTGGGGTGGAGCCTGAGAACATGCATATCTAGCAGGATTCCATGAGAGGCTGCCGCTGGTCTGAAGAACACGCTTCAAGAGCTCTGCCTGACACGTATAATCTTGGGAGCATGTACCAGAAGCAGATAACTATCAGCAATCACAGGATGCCGTGAACGGCACAAGTCTCCCCATATATGGTTTGTGTTTTTTGGCTGAAATCACACCCCCTTGGGTTTAGACAGCAAGAGTCTTTCCTACTAAAGTGGAAATAGGCTCTCTGTGATAAGTAGCTACAGCAGCCGTAATTCACCTTTGTTATTTTATCTCAGACATTTTCCTTTAGATGAGCTTAGGGATCAGCAAACTTTTCTTGAAGATCCACATAGTAAGGATTCTTGGCTCTCTCGGACACACAGTCTTTGTTGCAACTACTCTGCTCTGTCTTTGCCAAACAAAAACAGCCATAAGCACTGGGCCAAGGAACGGATTTGATTGTTTTCTAATAAGACTTTAGTTTGCTGACTCCGGGATTAATGCTATCACACTCAGGAGCCTTAAAGAAAACACAGAAAGAAGGACCTGTATCCTTTTTTTTAAGAGGAGGGACTTAAAGAGGACCGTAAAAAGGGAGGTGGTCCTTGGACCACCAATGAATTTTTAAGGATGAGAACAGAGTCCCTTAGGGATGGGGTTGTGGAGGAAGCGGGGGTGGGCCTGAAAGAAACATCCTTCTCGGACTGACTTGAACTCCAGTGACTCTCAGGCTCACATCTTCAACAGGAAGCCCAGTGGTTCTGTCTCCAGTCTGTTTAGATACAAGTCAGAAGCGAAAGGAAGCCATAAGCCCAGTTATAGTGTGTGGTTCCAGGTGATGGGAAAGAGACATCCCTGTGGATAAGAGAACTCAATCACCGAATCCTGTGGCCACTGGGACAGCAGAAGAAAGATTAGCCTGAAACAAAATGATTAGCGGTCCTCTGGTATCACTCCACTCCAAAACAGACGCGTACAAACAAGCAACAGACAAGAAAATAAGCAGAACAAATGCCTCTTTGAAATACTGAAGAGCCCTAAAAGATGCCTTACTTGAGTAGATAATGAAATGAGCAAAAGAAAAAAATTGAGAATAGAGTGCTACTCAGAGAATCACCTCAACTTTTCTTGCAGAAAGTACTCCAGCCCCCAAAAGGGGGCATAGCAGCAGGGTGCGTGGACCACTGAGTGGCTGGGCCTCCAGCACCACAAACAAGAGTCTTGCCTGTGGCTTCCCGATCAACAGGGAAGTCCACTGCCCCCAGGGAACCTCAAGCTGGTCCAGAGCCCATTAGATTTCAATCTGGACTTGCAAATGTCTCATCAGAACCTTCACTTTTTTGAGGGTCCAGAGACCTGATAGATTTCAGCTGGGAAAAAATCTGCCTTAGCTGGGTGGCTCAGATAGTTGGAGCATTGTCACGTACACCAAGAGGTTCTAGTTTGGTCCCCCTCAGGGCGCATACAGGAGACCACTGATCGATGTTTCTAACATGGCCGTTTCTTTCTCTCTCTGTCTCCCAACCAAAATCAATAAACATATCCTTGAGCGAGGATTAAAAGAAAAAAGGACTCACTAAGAATGTCATCAAGTAGAGCCGATCAGCTCAGTGCGTTAGAGGCAGATTCTCTCCGGAGTCTGTCTTGCTGCAAAGCCTTCTGCCCTTCCTCCATCTCATGTGCCTGGGGAGGGAGGCACATAGTGCTGTACTTAATACAATGTTTAAGCTTTATTTTTTTATGCTGGTACAAAGGAAAACAATCACATATATTTCATAAGGTAGTTGTTTTCCTAAAGTATCACACAGAAGGGAAAGTTGAGCTGCCTGGAGGAAAACAACAAAACTTTAGGGAATTACAGAACGGTCAACATTGTGCTTAAAACTTTACAGTAGACAGATTTAAAATTAGCACAGTAAGTGGATACTGCAGTATGGATGGCCTTAAAAAGTATATGTGAACACAATGATATGGAAGCTGAATATTAAAACCTCCAGTGATGCTTTGCTTCCACACTTGTTTGGAACATTAAGAGAGTACTGCTTCAATCTTAATAGAAAAAGAAGAAAAGTAGTAATAGAAACATGGCCATTTCCTAATATGGTCGACTCTCCATTATCCACAATTATGAAAGGGAGCTGTGACATGCAACATTTTTAAAAGGTAAATAATTCCAAAATTACTTTTTAGAGGTGTCATTGTACTTACATTTGTGTGCGAGAAATACTGACATCTCTGGAATCACAGCACTTTAAACTTCCATTTTTTATATGTCAACTGACCTGAAGAGAATGATAATATTTCTAATATAACCTAAAGTATCATTTATTGAGTGTGCCACAGAAAGAATTCCAGTTTTCTTTCTGATTAGTATTTGCCCACTGAATATTGAATGCAAAAGAGAAATTATTTTCTCCTTTCTTAATTACAAAAAGTACAGAATGGTGCTGTGAGAAATTCAAAAAGGTATTTGTATTATCAAAATGCCCTGTCCCTGACAAAATACTTAGATGGGTATTAATCCAAGACCAAAAATGAATTCTTGACACCCTAATGCTTGTTGTATTTTTAGAATGGGAAAGCAGGTATTTGAGGCATGGCATCCTAATTAGGGGTTTGAGGAAAAGACACTTGGTCACTCTCACTTTCTTATCTCAAAGGGTCCCTCACTTGAGCAGAGCTTACATCTTTTATGCAATTTTAGATGTTTAATTCAGAATGAATTGTCTCATTCTAAACACAAGTGAAATTAGCTGAGATCATTTGTGTCATAGTTAAACTGAAGTCCATTTCATTGACATAAGTCAAATTTTATGCATACATACCTGTACATTAGATACAGATATATAAAAATAGAGAAAAAGAAAAATGATATAGAAATAGAGAGATAGCAAGATAGAAATAGAAAGACACAGATAGATCCATATATGCCCTAAGTTAGATATATAAGCTGCATATAGGATATGCAATTTATACATAGATATCAATAGAGGCATATATTGATATAACCTCCATATATGTTACATAGACTTACTAATTTAAAAAGACAAGTAATACCAGGCATTGGAAAGATTGTGTGGAAAAATGAACCCTTATTCACTACTGGTGGGAGTGTAAACTGGTACAGACATTACATAAAACAGTATGAAGCCTTCGCAAACAATTAAGAATAGAGTTACCATATGACCTAGCAACCCCTCCTCTGGGTATCTACCTGGAGAATTTGAAAACATTTATTTGCGAAGTTATATGCACCCCTATGCTCACTGCCACATTAGTCATGGTTGCCTTGACGTGAAAACAACTGAAGTGTCCTTTGATGGATGATTAGATAAAGAAGACGTGGTGCGTACATACAATGGAATACTACTCAGCTGTAAGAAAAGATGGCATGCTGGTGTTTGCAACAACATGGATGGATCTTGATAATATAGTGCTGGGCAAAATAACTGTATGATTTCACTCATAAGGTGGGGTATGAAACTGAAAGTGACAAATGAACAAACAAGAAAAATAAATAAACAAAAATTCATAGACATGGACAACACTATGGTAGTTAACAGAAGGAAGGGAAGTTGGGGGTAGTAAAGGGTTAAGGGGGTCACATATATGGTGATGGAAGAAGATTTGACTTTGGGTGGTGAACACACAATGCAATATGGAGATCATGCGTCATAGAAATGTATACTTGAAACATATAATCTTATTAACCTCTGTCACCCCAATAAATTTATTAAATTAAATAAAATAATTTGAAACACTCTTAGTGAGGTAGACAAAAATAATAACAGACATTTTATATTAACTCTATTCTCATCTTTCCCTAAATTATTTAACTGCAAATCATCTGCTACCTTTGAAATAATAACAACATTAATGAAATGGCATTTGCACCCCACACTGAATACATAGCAAGGCCTTTGGGACATAGTGATAAGGAAGAAAACACAAGTTTCGTTTAAGCTACCATAAAATAAAAATATAAAAAGCCCTGCTTTGATCTGACATGGGAAAGGTGTGAACTGGAGGAAGAATGACCTAAATGTTCCCTGACTTGTCAGAATTCAAAAAACTTCAAAAATTAAGACAAAGAATTTCCATATACCAGAAAATCAATTTTATCTTTTGCAAACAAAGGTAATTTTTTTAGATGCAGTTCCTAGGGGATGCGTTGCACTTTAGCAGTCAAAAGTCTGGGGCCCTGGGTGCTGGTGTGGATTCAATCATCTTGTCTGATGTGTGTTTCCAGACTGACAGGTACTCCCTGTCCTGCTTCTGAACAGATTCACTAATAGGGATGCAGAGGAAGACTTGACTCAGCCAGCATGATTCAGCTGTTTTCTGGGCCTGGTTATCCATAGACACATTCATAGGCAAGCTAGCTCTCAGAACTTTGGGGTTCTTTTCCAGATTCACTGAGGTATGATGGACAAATAAAGTCGGATACATGTAAGGTGCTGTTTGATGTAGATATTGTGTCACAAAATGATGGCCACAATCAAGTCAACACTCACTCCATCATCTTACTTGGTTATCATTTTATCTGTGTGTGGCAAAAATATCAGTTTTAAAGGAGCCCTATGTTACCTGTTAGCATATTCCAGATATTATGTGGACTAAGAGTTGTTCCGTGTAGGTTGCATAAAACTACAATGACATATCACCTCACACCTGTCAGAGTGGCCATCATAAATAAATCAACAAACAAGTGCTGGCAAGGATGCAGAGAAAAGGGAACCCTAGTGCATGGTTGGTGGGAATGCAGACTGGTGCGGCCACTGTAGAAAACAGTATGAAATTTTCTCAAAAAACTAAAGATGGAACTGCCTTTTGACTCAGAGATTCTGCTGCTGGAATTATACCCTAAGATCCCTAAAACACCAATTCAAAAGAACCCATGCACCCCTATGTTCACAGCAGCGCTATTCACAATAGCCAAGTGCTGGAAACAGCCTAAGTGCCCATCAGTAAATGAGTGGATCAAACAATTGTGGTACATTTACACAATGGAATTCTATGCAGAAGAAAGAAAGAAGGCGCTCCTACCCTTTGCATCAGCATGGATGCAACTGGAAAGCATTATGCTAAGTGAAATAAGCCAGTTAGTGAAAGACAAATACCATATGACCTCACTTATAACGGGAGTCTAATGAATAAAATAAACTAATGAACAAAATAGAACCACAGGCATGGAAACATGGAACAGACTGACAGTGACCAGAGGGGAGGGGAAGGGGGATAACAATGGAAAGAAGAAGAAGGGACCAGTCAGAGAACATGTATGAACGACCCATGGACATGGACAACTGTGTGGGGATTGACTGTGGGAGCAGGGGTAGGGTGGGCAGAGGGAAGCAATGGGGGAAAATTGGGACAACTATAATAGAATAACATTAAAAATGATTTTTTTAAAAGAAATGGGTTGTAGAAAAGGCCTGGCTGGTCTAAAGGGTACCTTAATAGCCAAAAGAAATCCATTCTTTCATTTACGTGACTTCATGTGGGTTCAGAAAAACAAATACACACATCAGATGGAAGAGAACTGCCTCAACAGATATTCATAGGGAAAACAATGATCAATGGGATTTTCTTTACCACTGACTTTATAGAAGACAAAAAGAAAAGACTATTTTTTACTTAAGGCAAGTGCAATTTTGATTCAACTCAGTGCTGTAAAGATATTTTAAGTGAATGGATGTCGGTAAGCTTTGGAGGGATTATTACCCCAAATAAATTTTTTTTAAAGATTTTATTTATTTATTTTTAGAGAAGAAAGGGAGAGGGGGAGAGAGAGAGAGGGAGAAACATCAGTGTGCGGTTGCTGGGGGACATGGCCTGCAACCTAGGCATGTGCCCTGACTGGGAATCGAACCTGCGATGCCTGGTTTGCAGCCCACGCTCAATCCACTGAGCTACGCCAACCAGGGCTTTTAATAATTAATAAATGATTTGTTTCTTTATACAGAACAGTCCACCTTCTCAAATGCCAGTTTCCTTGACATGATTTCAAGGGGTTGTGACAAGCTGGGACACACTCACTGGACGTGGACACATTCTTGTCCTCATTCCAGACCAAAACACCAAGTATCATCATTATTGACAGGAGTTGATTTGCTTTCTTGGACATTGAAACAGAAATTTTAAATTGAGAAATATCAAATTTGAGTATTTCATAGACATTTGGAGAAGCACCTGGTTACATACACAGGGAGGGTCAGACCCATCCTGACCGAGTCATGGGGTCTTTCAAGTCAGGGCATTTAAGCTCCTGCAAAGTCTGAGCCTGACATCCCCTCCCTCCGTACCTCCTGTTTTGCCTGTCACAGATTTACACACAGAATGACTTGACACACACAAGAAACCACGAGTCACACCCCATGAACGTTGCTGCCCTCTGCATACCAATGCGGACGACAGGGAGTTCAGATGCTAAGGGCAGGGAGCCAAGTTCACAAGGGTTTACTATTTCACACTTTGTACCTGGCATTGTAATTTTAGAATTCAAAGGAAGAAAGTTCATTGAATCAAGCCTTGGGGAAGAAAATGAAACTACTTGATACTCATCCCTAGAAATCTCACTCTCGGGAGACTTCCCCACCAAGCAGCAAGAAGTAATCATCATGCCTTACAAATTCTTCCTAAAAGTTTTTCCTGTGAAGTCTTCCCCTTATCCTTCACAGGAAAAATGGACACCTCAAGTTCAGTCCACCCTGAACAGCAGCTCCAATCTGCTGGGAATAGTTCCTCCCCTGTCTTAAACATGAGGTTGAAACATTTGGCATCAGCATAGATTTGCTGACAGTGTATTGGGGTGACCACGGATGGAGCCAGGCTTCATTCCACATCCAAGATGAGTCAGCTGAGGGTATTACTTGATGATTTTTAAGTTTGCATCAAGAGATGGACTTTCAGTCTACCTGCAGAGGCAAAGGTGTGAGATACAGGGAGGGCATCAGAGCTGCTGGTGGCCACGCTTCCAGCCCTTTAGAAGAAGTTTGCATCAGCGAAGTCAGCATTCAGAGAAAAGTGGAGAAAAAAGAAGAGCTGGTAATTTCCAGACCCTGCATGTAGTTGCACTGAGACATTGGCCATCATTTATCCTTCAAACACTGTGGTTAAATACAGAAAATCCAGATTTCTCCCTGTATCCTAGTTTGAGCTTATATGTCTTCCTTTCTACCAAAACAAGTTACTAACCAACAACAAATATAAAATATCTAGTAACTGAAGTCCTGTTGTACACAAACCCATAACTCTCCAATTCCCCATGCACTTAGTTGTCCTTTTTTGAAGGTTAATGATGAGAACCCTGCCAGTATGTAGATCCAATCATAATGGAAGCTCAGAAACCAAGTCCTGGAGCTAAGGGAATATTCTTTATAGAAATTACTAAAACTTGAAAAACACCATATTTGTTTTTAAATGCAGATCAGAACAAAGCATTTTAGAAATAGCTTGAAAATAAGGAGGAGATAAAGACTAATACTCCAGTCAATGGTTTCTGTTGTAATTTGGATGTATATTCAACACCCTGTGAAATCTTATACAATCCCAATTCTCTCCTAGTCTCTAGCCCACATGAAAATCTATATCCTATTAAGATGTTTTCTTTACGAGGGGAAGAGTACCTTTAATCTTAACAGAAAAATGAAACCTAAGGAAATTCACAACAGGAAAGAAACACAGTATCAGTATCTGTCCATAAGTAAAATAACAAAGTGAGTATTTGTTATTCTGGGGGTGGGCAAGAAGGGATGGCCAAGGGAAAGTAAAGAGGATGCAAGATTAGGAAGGATAAGAGAGGAACCGTGGAGAAAGAGAAATTGGAAAACTTTCAGAATGCAAATTAATGGTTATAGAGACTTCATAACTACCTGCTGTTTATTGATACCCTGGAGGCCAATTTAATGCAAGATCTTTCTGATCTGGACCTAAATAAGCACCAAACTAAATTAGCAGAAGAAAAAGTATAAATGGCTTGAAGGCACATAGCAATGGAATAGAATACAGACTGAAAAACTAACATTAATTAATAGATGAAGGGAGTTGATCCCGAGGAGAAAAAAATGATTCAAGTTTCTTTCTTTTAGCCATGCATCCACCCACCTGTCAGCATTGAACACATACTATGCTTCGGACACTGGGCTACAGGCCAGGGCGAATGCAGCCATGGATGAGACAGCTTCCTGCCTGTAACAACTAGACCCTAGGAGGAAAGAAGATCTGAACAAAAATATCAAGACTCAAGACAGCATGAGTGTCATGAGTGCCCTACAGTGTTCTTGAGAGCAAGGAGATCCTACTGAGAACTTCATGGTAAATGGAGCACAGAAACAGGACCTTGCAGGATGAGTTCACTTTCAAAGCCACTCATCCAAAAATAGGGCCACCCAGAGCATGAAACAAAAGCCCAATGTGCATTCTTGACGGCCCTTAATACTCTGGAAGTGTCATAAAGTTGACCTGTTTCTCTTCCATTTCCAGCTGGGAGGTCACATAGGTTTCAGAGGGTTTTCCCTGATTCCTTTCTCACCCTCTTTAGTTTCTTCAGAAGACAGGGTTACTAAACTGTGCTTTTAAAAGGTGCTTTGGCAGAAAGGAAGAAGAGCTCGTCTCTGAGAGCGAAGGGATCTCTTCTGCGTTCAGCATGTGGACACCAATGAGCCTCAGACACTAGACCCAGAATCTGAAATTTCTGAGTAATTCCTCAAGGTGTCACATTCTCATGAAAACACTATCACGGTGGTATTCTAACCTGCAGGAAGCTCAGGACCACAACAGAGCTCCTTATACTCTTCGGAACTGCCAGAATGTGGGCGACCGGAAGACATCCACCTCCTCTGCCCCACTCACACCCACGTCCTCTGGGAAGGGACTCCAGAGCAGCTGAAATGCAGAGCGGAACCTGAGAGCTCCCAGAAACGTGCTAAATGGGTTTCTACAAATGAACAGATAGAGAAGTCCTGAAGGCCAGACAAAATATTTGTGGATAAATGTATGCTTCCATACTTGGGCTAAAGAAGGTGAGAGGCAGTTCTTCCCTTCCCCACACGCTCTGCCTCTCCACCATCACAAGGTTAAGACTTTGGTAAAAGCAGTAAAGATGTAATAGATACAGAGCAGTAATGGGTTCTTGTTGTTTTAAAACATAAAACAAGGACAAGAGAAAGTCATATGAGCGCCAATCTAAACGAATCAAACTGGCATCAGTCTGCTCTATCCAATCCTAGGAGATTGAAGACCATGTGAGAAAAACACTCATGACAGAAGAGAATTGAAACTCAAGAATTCAATGCCTAATCAAGTTACCATTCACCTATGAGGGTCAGATAAAATCATTCCAGGACAAGCAGAAACTCAGGAAGTATTCTACCCAAGCACCCTACCTGAAGAAGATGCCTGGGTGGTGAGGGTGGGGTGAGACTGATGTACCAATAAATGATCCAGGAGGCATTGCAAGATTGAGGAAAGATTAAGAGTAGAGAAAACAATGGTAAAGAACAAATATTATATAGGTATGATTGCATCTAAAACAGTACAGGATAAACCTTGTAACTGTCTAGGAACATATTAGTAAGATTCCCAGAGGCAAATGCCAAAAGACTTTTAAGATAATTTCACCACTCTGAGTTCAGAAGGTCCTTGGGCCAGGCTGCACTGACCGGGAAGGTAAGGGTGAGAAGTGGGGACTGTGTTTGTGGCGGAACGGACCTTACGGTACTGCTCTCTTTTGTCAAGTCTATTCTGTACAGCAAAGTTGAAGAGGTGCATCCAAGGTGACAACTCACCTCGGATTTCTCAAGACTTCCTGACTTTAGCACTGAAAGCCCAGTGTCCCAGGAGTCCACTCAGTCCAGACAAACCAGATGGTTGGCCACCGTCACTGCATGCAACCCAGATGAATTTGCCCTCAGTACATATCACTAACAGCGTGTGTGTGGATCTGCCAGAGCTGGAGTAACACAGCTGAGGCTCTTACAGGGAATACAGCAGATCTCAGCTGGGGAGGTTTGGAGTGGGGATTCCTTCCCAGCACCCCAAGGACATTTTTGGATGTCACATTTGCAGGGGCGTTTCTATTGGCCTCTGGTGGGCAGAAGCCTGGTGTATTGCTGAATGTCTTGCAGTGCATATGACAGCCATTACGACAAAGAATTATCTGGCCCTGATAAATCAAGAATTATCTGATATTTATTAGAATATCAGTGGTGTCCAAGTCAAGAGACCATGGCCTAAAAATCCAAAGCCAATCTGACTTACGAACAATAAATACTCTAAATACAACTTTGTAAAGCAGAGTCTGACAATACATGAAGCATGGTACATTATGAAGAAGCTGAACTTATTCCAGGGATGCAATAGTGTTTCAATATTGGGAAATGTATTCCCATAACCCACCACATCAAAAATAAAAGTGGAAAAAATAAATGATTATAGCTATGGGTTCTAGAAAAGCATTTCATAAAATTTATCAAGCATGCTTAAAGATTAAGTATAATATTGCTATAAATAAATGACTAATTTTAATTAAGTTTATTTATCAAAAATCAACCACAATGTCATATGCAACAAAAACAAAAATTATTTCAATTAAAATTAAGAATTGGAAAAAGAATTCCACAGTAACTATTACTATTATAAAAATAACTTGACAGTTTTAGTAAATGTAATAAAAGGAAAAAACTTAACTTACATAAACATTAATACACACAAAAAAACAAAATCAGTGATTTTATGGTGAGAAAACTCATGGGGTGCTAATAAAAACAAAGTTTTAAACCTCATCAGACTAAGAGGTGAGTTTGGTAGAATGGATGAAACAGGACAGGTATATCCAAATCAATAGCCTTTTTCTGTTCTAGCAATAAAAAACCACAAATGAAAAAATATTTATATTTACAATCTGAGCAAAATCAATAAATACTTAGAAACATATTTTACATGAAAGGCATGGGATGTATGAATAAAGTAAAACAACATTAAAATAAAATATATTATTAAAATAAGACATGGCATAACATGTTTACATATGAAAGATTCAATATAATGAAAATATAATTTCACCCAAAATTAGTTGGCAGTTAATTTGATTCCAATTAGGAAAAAAGTTAATATGAAGGAATGAATGCCTATGAAGAGACAGGTAAGCTATGAAAAATGAGAGAAGAAGGAAGGTTCACTTGCTTTTCAGATTGAATATCTAATTGTTTAGTTTTTCTTTTCTCACGGAACAAAGAATCCAGAATTAGGTTTCAGTTTGTTAAGTTTGTGGCTAAATCAGTAGTTCTACATCAGCAAAAAAGGGTCAACTGTTCCATAAGTGATGACAGTGGAGCTCATCACTCATTGATGAGAAAACAAAAATGCATCCCCACTTTAAATTTAAAAATTTGTGTGAATTAAAGACTTAAATTGTGAAACTGATGTATAGTGAATTGTGAACAAAAATCAGGAAGACTATTGTACAAGAAGGATATTGTACAATGTAGGGGTGAGGGAAACTTCCTTGAGACTAAAAACTCAGATACTGAAAATTTCAAATACTGGAAAATTGGGGGGAAGTTACAAATTTTAAAGGTGCGCAGAAATAAGATTCCATAATAGAGTTAACATCAGATATCAAGGGAGATGCAACAAATGTAAAATAGAGAAAGAGTTCCCTTAATATACCCAGAATTTTTACAAATTTATGAGGAAAAACAAGATAATTCAGGCAGAAAAACTATGGACAAAGGATATATAGGAACAATTTATGAACAAAAATAAAAATGACCAACCAATATGTGAAAAGATTCTCACATTGATGCAACAATATTTTGCATTTAACTAAATTAAGAGGGAATCCTCACTGCATGTCAGACTGGCAACATGACCAAAACTGAAGGGCGGTACAGCACCTGCTGCTCGCAGAACAGGGGCCAGGGGCTCATCCGATGGCGGTGGGAGTGAGGTGCTGTGGCCCTTTGGGGAAACAATCTAACCAGAGCCGCTAAAATGGGATAAAGTGTTTAACCCCGCACTTCCCAATTCTAAATGGAAGCCTCCTGTGAAATTGTTGGAAATGGACAGGAACTGGGAATAAATTGTCAGGAGAGGAAAGGCTGCAGAACGTATGGTACAGCCATGCTATATCACGTAGTCACATTTAAAAATGGATGAAAGCCACCACAGGAGAGATCTTGATGAAATACTGAGTAAGATATAAAATATCATTATACGGTTTAATCCCAAACAAAGACTCAAAACAAAACAAAAAAACAGTATGCATGTGTATGTGGATGAGCTCCTTGTATGAGTGGAGGGACTGTTTTGGAAGTTACTAAAAAAACGAAGGAGACTTTGATATTAGTGGATTACAGAAAGGAACAAAATTTAAAAATAAAGCTAAAAATAAAGCTAAAAATAAAAAAATCATTACATTTACAAATTTGCTTTATATATGTGAATGAAATTAAATTGAAAACAATTTAATTTTTATTGTGGAGGATTATTGCATTTTCTTAATTTTATTTTTTTATTACAGTTTGCATTCAACCCTTTTTTTGTATTAGTTTCAGGTGTACAGCACAGGGGCTAGATATTCTTATAGGTTACAAAGTGTCCCCTCTGATAATTCAAGTGGTCACCTGCCACCATAGATAGTTATTGCAGTATCATTAACTGTATTCTCTATGCTGTACCTTCCTTCCCCATGCCTGCTGAAAATTGAGTTTAAACAACTGAAAATTTTTAAGAAATGAACTCCTGCTACCTCTCCCCACTAAGGCAACATGGTGTCTCAGAAATACCGCAAGAATGGCTCTACTTCACAAATGACAATCAGACAAAAATCCATTTTGTCACAGGTAGTGACATCAAAATCTTTCATGAACTTTCTTTTCTTTTTCTTCAATGACTTTTTCCAATGTCCATCCGAACTGAAGAATTGAATCCGTTCATCAGAACAGATAACCTGATCCTAGACAACACGTGGTCCAGTCTTCTCATCTGTTAGATGAGAAATTAAGGTACAAAACCAAGGTTTTAAGTAATATTCCCAAGATACAGAGTGCAATGGTGTGGGAACGGACCTAGAAGCTACTCCCTTCTCCAGAGTTCCCTCCAACACTCGGCCTTGTTCTCTGTTACGCTATACTGTCTCTGCTCTCCGGGGTTTGTGGTCTTTTTTTTTTAATTATTTTATTGTTGTTCAATTACAGTTTGCATTTTCCCCCACGACTGCCCCCACCCCAGCCAAAGCCACCTCCCTCCCTTGCTTCCATCCTCCTCTTGGTTTTGTCCATGTGTCCTTCATAGTAAATCCTGAAAACACTTTCCCTCATTACATCCAGGCTTTGAAAGAGTTCTTTCAAGACCATATCGGCATGGAGGGGAGAAATGGAACCAAAGAAGTAGAAAGGCCTTCCCTTCCTAGACGGAGGCGTTTTCTGGTTGAAGAGGGAATTGTGCCATCTCCTTAGGAACTCTTGGACCAGACAGTGGGTCACGGGGTCTCCCAGAGCTCTGCCCACTGACACATGCACGTCATGCCACAGCCAGGTGTTTACGTTCCTACTCGGGACTATTGCACACAAAACTTTGTGCAAATACTCACGTCCTAATCCCAAAGCCAATTAATTTTCTAACTCAGAATCAGTATTTTTCACACATGCAGCAACTGTTTACTACTCCTACGTGAATAACGAAAAGCTGAAATCAAAATATTTAAAGCCATTCTCTCACCCCTTGGCAAAGCAACAGACCCAGTTGACGTGAGTTAGCTAATTTACATAACAAATATTATCAAAGCCCTGTCACAAATTCAAGCCATTTCATCAGATAATAATTTTCGTCTTGCAAGAGACTAAAACTTCTAGTTTGGTCATCTGACTAAGTGCTTTCTTTACCAAAACTACCTATGGATCTCTTGTTGCCAATCCTGTACGTCTCCTGGAGAAACATGGCAGTGGAAAATAAAACCATTGCATGCCAAGGACATCCCATTCCTATTTTCAGTTACATGGTAGAGACATATGCCTAATATACTGATCATCTATGCTGAGCTCTAATTCCATCAACAAGTATCAGCTCATTGTTCCAGGCACAGTACTGGGTAGAGTCTATTTAAGTACTAAACGCTGCCCTTGTACGACCTCAGCAAAGGAATTTAATTTCTCTATGACCTTGTTTCCTCATCTATAAATTAGGTTGCTTGGGGATCTATTAAAACAAAGTTTTTAAAGTGGTTAGCTTAGTGCCTAGCACATATAAGCATTTTAAAATAACTATTATTAGTATGGAAAGTCTATGTTGTGTGTTCAACCTTATTGGTAAACATCGTGAAGTTCAAATAAAAATTAACAAAAACCACACACAAAAGTAGATGTCATTGTGATGTGTAGTCTGATTCTTTAGAACACCAGAAGGCAGGGGGGTAAAGGATGAAATGAAGTGAGAGAGATGAATGTTATAAATTCAAGGGAAAGAATCTTGGTGTTGTGGAGAGGCAGCTATGATGAGCTGAATCACTTTTGGGGGGGTCAGGTTTAGGGAAGAAAGAACCATAGAAACTATTTTTCCTCAGAAATTTCAAGAAAACAATTTTTGTAGCTGAATTGCCCAGGGCAGTGGCTCTCAGTCTAAATCAGTATCACCTGCTTGCTGAAGCACAGAGTATTTGGCCCCTCTCCCGGAGCTTTGGGTTCAGTAGTTCTGGGATGGGGCCCAAGGACTTGAACTTCGAACAAGGTCTCAGGTGCTGCTGCTGTTGCTGCTGCTGCTGGTCTGGTGATCACACCTTGAGAACTACTGCTCTTGTTATCTGCCTCAGTTTCCCAATGTACTCTGTTGATGAAGACCTGAGCAGGAGAGAATTGTTACTGAGAGTCCTAAGCATAGAGCATTTTCACAAGCCTTTCCAAATCCTCCCATCATCATTTACCATTCTCTGTGTGGCCTTCCAAGACAACAAGCAGCTTTTTAAAACAAAAACACTCTCTTGTAAAGGTAGTAAGACAGACAAATGTGATTAATCTGCTTTTATTTGAGGATCTAGAGAAAAATGACTCTCGTGTTTTGCTATAGATTTTGACACTTGGCCAGAGGAGCATCCTTGCTCCCGGAGACAAGAGAAGCAACAATTAAGACTCAGACAGGCTCCTCAGACTCCACCATCACCCCGGATTCCGTGCCCCTGGGTATATTGATCTGAAGAATCAATTTTTCTTATAAGTGAAAGAGGGTGAGAAGAGCCGATCACTAAAGTACATAAGATGTGGTTAAGTGCAGAACAATTATGCCATGGGATGAGATTATGATCGTTTGAAGATTAATCATTTGGAATTTCTTATTTGGACTATTTTGGGAGAAACCTTAACCAAAAATAGAGGCGACACAACCCAAAGCAAGTTTTTCCTAGTATGGGCTGGCATGTTCAGGAGCTGGATTGAAGAAATGATCCAATGTGGGTTCTTTCTAACACCTGTGGGATCCAAGTGTGCACTGGTTAGGAGCCAACACCCAGCTGAGAGTAGAGTATCACCCCACATAAAGAACTGCCAGATGTTTCAGGGGCCCCCCAATGTGTGTACCCCTTTACCCATCTCTTGCTTCCCTGTCCCGTTCCGTCTGTGGCCTCCACTTGTCCATGTTGGCTGCTTCCTCCGAAGCTCCTTGAGATGAGGATCTATGGCCACTGACCATAATTAGAAGAACACCAACATTCAGAAAAGTAAGGCTGCCTCTGGAAGCTCCCCCATCCCGGCCTTTGGGGCTCCATGTCCTGTGGGCATTAGAAATTCTGCCATTCTTCTCCACCCTGTGCCCTATTCTGTACTTGCTTTGATGAACTGAGAACATCATAGGAGCTCTGTTAATATTAGCATATTACTTTGCTCAGGCTTCCATAACAAAATGCCATAGACTGGGTGTCTTAATCAACATTTATTTTCTTCTTTGTGGGAGAGCCCCAGGGTCCCATCTGCTCTACTTGCAATCCTCTGCACCATCTCAGGTAGAACTTGGGGTTCAGTGTTACCAGGAGACCTCCCATAGACACAAACTCGCCACATTGCTCTACATAATACCTCAACAAGGCTGGGGGTTCATGAAAATGAAGGAACCCCTACCCACACACCTAGAAGTTCCAGGTTTCTGGGTGATACAGACAAGAATTGTGGAGTACATCCTAAAGCAAAGTCAGTGACTCAGAGGGTTTCCAGTTAGAATCAATCTGTACTTCATCTTATTGGAAACAACCATTGCCTATTCATTAACTTTATCCAACCAGAAGAAAAAAATTTGTCTTTACCTGAAATGTCTAGAAATTCGATGCAAGAAAGTTATTTTTAAGCCAAAGCCTCAGATAATTGCCTCAATTGTCCAATTATGTCAATCTGCTTAAGAGACCTTGAAGTTGTAGGCATCCCCAAACAGGCAGCCCATTAGCAAGGAAAGGGTCACATGGCCTTTTCAGGTCCACAACAGCAGCTCACATGCCTGTCAGTCAGCTGCCCTTGTCTTTCCTCAGATTATATGATGTAGAGAATGACCAAGGGATTCAAGCTGGTCAGCCAAGAACTCAAAGACCAAGATAAAGGCAATGAAATGGTTAGATTAATATTATTACTGCTAACACCATAATCCTCAGATGTAGAGTTTATCTAACACAAAGTACAAACATATTAGACCACAGCAGTATGGAGACAAGTTTTCTAATGTAATGACATCAGGGAGGATAAAATTAAGTTTTATACAGGCCTTTGTCCACAAGATATCAAAATGCTCCATCAACTAATCAAAATTATTTCAAAGGTGCCTACCAGCACAAGGCTACATAAAACTGGTAACTTTGAAATCCTTCTGAATAATGACCTCAGATGTGGGATTTGGCTGATGGTTACCCCCCTCACCACCAAATACTGTAGTAATGCCTTCACTTCCCCCACTCCCTTCAGCCAAGTCCCATTATTCTTCAGCATTAATTCAGTTATTCCCCTAATATTTATTGAATATATGCCAGGTACCAGGTATATATCTAATTAGTTGAGATATAGCACCCTTAGTTAGCTCAAACGCCCCCTTCTGACATGTTGTAGGGTCCTTTCCATGTCTCTAGCCCCGCGCTGAAGGATCTCTTATGTATGGGTGGTAGTGGTTTGTAATACAGAACCCCATCACCCTGTCTACAGCTAATGGAACTGCAGAGAATGCTGCAATTGTCTGGTATGTGATAGGGGATACCCAATATTGGAAAGTAATGTGTAAATTAAATGAAAAGGACTTTTAATGTAAGAGACACAAATATGTATGCAAAAATATAAATACAAAATTGGAGAGATACACCCAAACAAAAACAGACATTAATCAGAAGCCGTGAGTAGAAGCCACAGCCCAGCAGAAGCTTTGTCTAAGCAGACACCGTGATGCAGAGCTGCTTGCAAAGTAAAGGGCTCGCAAGACAGAGACGCAAAGGGGAGGCTGCTGTTGAGTCACAAACGAGGCAGACTAGAAACTTATTAATGCACAAGAGCAGCTACTGAACATCCAGAGTTATTGTAACTGAAATGATGATAAATGACGTTCTGGTTCTCCAGTAGGACTGTATACACAACCAGTGAAGTCATTTTTTGTCCTCCAACATTCCCTTGGTGTTCTTAGAATCCTAAGGAACTCTGAGTATGCCTCTTCTCTCAACCAGGAGATAGAACCTATCTAGCAGCCAACAGTGGGGAAAGACAAATATACTAAAATTACAGTACAGGTAGTGAGTGGGTGTTACATGAATGCAGAGGACTTTAAAACAAACCAGAAATGAATTATTTCTTGCACTGAGTCTTGAAGGTCATATAAGAGTTGAAGACATGGAGAAAGGATGTTTGAAGCAAAAATTATTGGGTGTGAAAGCACTTTAACACATAATAGTCTGTTGGAATCAGGAAACTGCATATTTTTTTGTTTGTTTGTTTGCTTTTTACCTGGCTGGAGTGAATGCTGAACTTGTGGGCAAGCCCAGAGATGAAGTCAGGTGGAGTCAGGGCCTAATAAACAATCTGGTAACTAAGATAAATTGTTTGAGTTTTTTTAATCCCAAAACTTATTGGGAACTGTTGAAGGACTCTAAATGAAGAACACAATTAGGTTTACATTTCAGAAAGTTTCTTTTGGCTGGATTGTGAAAATGGACTGACGTGTGGCCAGATGGAAGCAGAGAATCTATTAGAAGATAAATGTCTTTCTCCGGGTTGAAGCTAATGAGTGGCTTAGACCAAAGAGGAGCAAATAAGTGGGGTCGAATATATTAAAGAGGAGGTGGATGTAAGGGAGGATCCTAAAATGAACCCAGTAGTTCCAGCTTGAGCTCTGGAGGGATGGATGTACAAATCACTGAGACCACTATAGACAGAAGGAGTGGATGTGGGTGAGGAAGATAGGGAACTCAGATTTAGGGATGTCAACTTCAGCATGTCTGGGACTACCAGGCAGACATGTCGAGTAGAAACAAATGGGCTGATCTCCGCGAAAATATGCAGGCTGTGGAACCATTAAATAGACAGTAATCAATGCTATGCATGTAGGCATGATGATCATACAGAGATTGCATACAGGATGGAGGATGGTTGCCCTGGACAGTACCTCCCTATAGGGGACAAATAGCAGAATGTATAACAAAGCAGGTGAGGTCTACTGAACTCCTCTGTAACTCTTCCTTTATTATTTAAGGCTACATAGACTTTTTCTAAATTACCATGGTAGCGACTATCTTTATATTATTTCATAAGAACAATCAAATTATTCTCCCATTGTTTCATATATAAAATATCACCTCTGTGGTCTCGTGCTTCCTTTAGATGATATTCCTTACAGAGTACAGTGGGTGATAGTGGGGGGAAGCACTCAGAGCCTCGATGCCTCTTCCAATTCTGCCCCAACAAGATATGCAATGTTGGGAAAATGTCAAAGTGGGCTATCATTTCATTGAACCTTATGCCTATGGGTCAGGCATAAAGCACTTTATGTACCTCTTGTTTAATCTTTTTGACAAATCTATAAGGTCGAGATAAGTCTTCCTTCTGCAGAGATTAGTAAAGTGAGGTCCCAAGAGGTTAAGTAATTTGGTGCAAGTTAGCAACGGAAGACAGTTTTAAATCAAAATTTGTTTTAAACCCAAAATCCTGTTCTTTTCTATTGTTCATTCTTCTAGGGCAGATCACTGAATCTCTTTTAACCTTAGCCTCTCATTCTGACATAGAGATAAAAATGCCTACTTTGTCTTTTTGAAAGGTTTATAAAAGTTGAACAAGCTGTTACATGTGAAGATACATTGAATGTTATAAAATGTGCTGGAGAAATTAACGCACATCGCAGAGCCTCTTTGCTTGTCTGCATCCCCAGCCCCTATGCAGTGAGGTGAGAAGGCGGTGTAACAACAAATGTGGGAAGTGACGTCTACTACATGACTCCCACACAGAGGCAGTGCAAGTTTCACAGGAGATTCCCGGTCTCCCTGTCCTGCTGCAGAGACTGAGGGGACTGTGTGTTCTGAAATGTGCAGATGCAAGATGGTAAAACTCCATCAGCCTGGATCCTGAGTGGCTATGTGGAACAGAGTTTTATACCATGAGTGTAGACGTAAACTTCTGTTGTGTAAAGCTACTAAGACTTGGGAATGATTTGTTGTTGCAGCATTCATCTGGCTTACCCTGACTGACATGAATGCCATAAATGTGTGGAAAATCATTGATACATGTCCATGTTCAATATGTGGTGAGAAGACTAGAGGGCATTGTGATTAAGACTGTGGGATATGGAGCTAGAATACATAGAATTCAATCCAAGTTCTGCTATTCCTAAAGTCTGCAACTGTGGCAAGTATTTTAGTTTCTTTGTGTCGGGTTCCTCATTTGTCAGAATGGAATAACATTACTTTATCAGGACTTGAGGAAAACTAAGTGAGAAAATATGTGTGTGTATGTATGTATATATAAATATATATTCTCACTTATATAAATATATATAAACATAAATATATAAACATATGCATATTTTATATAAATATGTCAATATAAATATATTTTGCATAACTATATCATATATAAATACATTATATATTTATATACAGAAATATATATATTTAGAACACGGCATATGGAGGCACTCAATGAGTATTAGCTGTTATTATTTTTAGTCCATACTAAATTGGCTTCAATTCAAGTGAGCATAGAAGGTCCAAAAACAGTCTAAAGAAAAAGCTCTCTCATATCTGTCATGCAACAGAAATCACAAAGGAACTCCTCAAGTCTCTGCAGGAAAAAGAAAGGGAGTGAGCAGTTCAGAGACAAAGGGAAGGTGTTCTTCACTTGTGGACAGCTGTTCTTTCTTTCCTTTCTCAGACCCGTGGAACATTGCCCATGGAGAGCCTTTATCTCCACCAAAGAAAATGGTGTAGACAATGTGACCCTAATGGACTCAGGTGGCTTGTTTTTGTACAGCCCACAAACAAAATCATTTTTAATGGTTCTAAAGGCTGGTTAAAAAAACAACTAGAACATAGAAAAGACTGCATAAGAGAGGCCGTATGTGTCCCACAAAACCCAAAATATTTTTCCCATAGCCCTTTACAGAAACAGTTTGCTGATCCCACTCTGATGTGAACAACCCAATGCCAGCCTCCCAGCTCAGCCCACACTAAGGGCCTGAGGGAGAGGCTGGAACTTTTTATCACCCTCCCTACTTCCCAGTCATCTTCTCCGCTTGTCACTCTATCAGGCTAATGAAATGCTAAGCAAAAAGTACTGCCATCTTTTTGTTCTTCTTAGAGGGAGAATAACTGGAGATTTTTATTGAACTTTTTATACATAAAGACTGGAATTTTTTAGTACTAATTAGCTAATCCACTTCTTTTTTTCCATCTCTTTTCTTTATAAGCTCGGTGTCCCCTGAAGGCAAGTACTTAAATTAGCAGACCCTAGGGACAGTCTTACCTCCATTTCTCTAATTATTTTTGATTTATTGTTTATGAAGCTTGAGGTTTAAACTACTGAAACTAGTGTCCTTTCTTTTCCTCAGGGATGCATTTCCTTTCCTTCCCCAGGAACAGACTGTCGAAAGCAGTGGACAAGGAACAGGATTCCAATAACATCTGGTTGACAGTAACAATGGAGGGAGAACTAAGTTTCCTTCTTTCCTCACCATCTTGAAATTTAAGTAAAAAACATCACAAATGACAACCTTATTAAAAATAGACTTTAACGAAGGCAATAATGAAGCCATGTTGACTCTTGGGTTAAATTTTGCCTGACAACTAATGGGCATCTGGAAAGACAGAAAATACTAGGCAACACCTAAGTTATTAGGGGACCCCAGTTGTAGCCACCCCACCCCCACTTCTTTTCCACCAAGAAAACCTGTTTCCATGGCTCCTGTCTTCATACCAACCATTTTCTCCTAGTTCACACACTTACCTCTGCTAGAAACAGCCTGTTTCCTCCAGCCTGTTGAGCCCTTCCTTTATTAATGCTCGACTAAGACTTTTCAGCCTGGGTCTGAATTATATGAATGAATCATAGCTCCCAATTAGGTATCCTGACTTGATGAGAGATACCATATTGGCTTGTTGATACTGACATAGCTCTGGAGAACTTCCAATGACACTTAGCAACCTCAGCAAACCTTAGCAAAGACTGAGACCCTTGAATTATCTAACAATGTTTTGACAGCATAATTTCTGAGATTATACTAAAATCTTGGATTTTTGAGATACCCTTACTTTGAGTTGTTCTCTATCACAAAATATTTTTTCTTCTCATACACTTTGCTCAAGACCTCAGGTTAAAATCATTCTCTCTGGTGAGCTTTGCCTGACAACTTCAGAAGAAAAGCTCTCTCCTTCCTATTAGCTCACTTGTAAGTCATATACCAATATTTGCCAATATCTCTTATATTACTTCATTTACATGTTTTAGTGTTTTGTTTGTCTCCCAGATCAATAAGAAACTCTGAGAGCCATGTCTTATATCCTCTATATTCCCCACAGCCATGTAGAAGGCCTCACACATAAGAGGTACAAAGTCAATGTTTGCAAACTTGATTGATTGCTTAATGAGGTCATAAGCTAGGAATGTCTTATAAGCAAAGTTGGGCTTCTTTTAATTGTATTAACACAGTAATTCCCAAAAGTCATTGAACATTAAAGTCACTTGAGAAACTTTAAAAATTCAGTTGAGAAGATTGCATCCAATACTAATGAAATCTGAATGTCTGGGAGTGGGACCCAGACATATGTATTTTTTTAAGGATCCCAGGAGATTAAAATGTGCAGTAAAGTTTGGGAACAAGTATATCAACTTCAACAACTCGAGCTAAAACTTCCATTTTACTGTGCTCCAACTTTCATGTCAACAAACAGTTAAGGAGAGCCCAACAAAACGCTAGCCATGGCATTGAGTGGTGGGTACACACAGTGGTACACAAAGCAGCCATGGCCCCTGCATTCACGGGACACACAATCTGGTAAATTGAACAAATCTAAGCCCCATCTTTCACTAGCATTCCTTTAGTGTGTAAATTTCCTAAATGACTATTTCAGAATGTGCACCATTTGTATTTACTGAAGGCTTTATCAATATACTTTCCCCTTTTGTTACAAACACTCTCCAGGCAAGGATGGGCTCTCATTTGTTCAGCCATGTCCTCAAACACAGAACAGCATGGCACACACATGCACACACACAGTAGAAAATGATGAAGATGATGGTAAAAATGGTGATGACCCTGATTATGACAGTGGCGGTAGAAGTGCTAATTTTTTTTTTTTTTTTCAAAAAAGTCACCAAATGGAAAAATTGTTTAAATTTTGGATCTGGGGGGAAAAGAAAGAAGACCTGGTTAAAATGTTGTGAATTCCTTTTGAAGTCCCATTGAAAATAGAGATTCTCTGGGTTTATGTTAAATTATGTTGAATTAAAGCAATCAGTATAACTTTATCAGCCTTATTACTGTGCATAAGGAGAGGTGAATTGGATGGATGAATGCTGCATTGGTATGTAAAAATTTTTGTGCCTTATTGATGCTATGATGGAGGCATGCTAATTAGAAGGTTGCTGTACACAGTGAATCTATGGGAAGGACAAAAACTAAATTATATTACCTCAAATTACCAAATTTTCCCGATCTTGGGCTCTTCATCACTCATGATTCTTTGATTAGTTTAGCCTCTTCCAGCTCATTTTTATACTTATAATTATTTTCCACTGCGATGTTCTCAAAGCCCATTTTAGATGCTCTCCGCTCCAGAAGGGAGGCTGTGAGAACCGGAGGAAGAACGTGGTGCCAGATCGTTTTGCTAATGGAAGATAATTATTGTGATTATCTCATCCTTGCTTAAAAGCTCTAATGGTAGCAAAGCGCCTCTCTGACAGGGTGAAGTTTCAACCAAAATATGTTGACTCTCTTTGTGGAGAAACTTGTCATATTCCTCATGTTTCTCTGAGTGAGGAGAGACTATAGCTAATTTTTAGGGGAAGACTGCAGAGTCGCAGGAAGAAGACTTACCCAGTTCCTTACCATTCCTGGCTTCCAGTTCTGGTCTGGTGACCAGGGCGCCAAGTGACCTTGAGCAAGTCCTAAAACCTCTATGAGTTTTAGTTTACTCTCTGTATTAGGAGGGGTATCGTGAAGAAAAAAATGTCTTCATGGGCATAAGCATTATTTGAAAAACATAACGTGATTTTATATATGCACTGCAACTATTCAAAACTATAAAATTATTACATGATATAAACTCTGTACATTTAAAGAATGATTATTAATATCTAGTGTCTTATTCTGGAGCAAATGCTCCAGTCTCTACTTACCCCATTGAGATAAATATTTCTATATTCAGTGGGCAAAAAAAAATCACAGGCCCGCTCTACAAGAGATATATCACCCGGGGAAGTTACTTAACTTCTTGTAGCCTTAGTTTTTTCATCTTTAAAATGGGAAGTAGTTACTCCCACCTTGTTTAGCACACAAAGATGCATCATAAATGTTTTCATAAAAAGTGGAAACACAACACAGAAACCAAGGGAAGCCTCTTTGCCTGTGGATAACACCCCAAAGGAAGCAGGCTGGAAAGTGAATTCAGTAAATGCTTTGACATTGTAGGTCAATGCTCGGTGCTCACAGTTGACTGAATGGCTGTGTGACTTCCCAGATGTCAACAGGCTACCGTCCTCAGCCTCCGGTTGTTAGTGTCCCTCTGAGAAGTGTATGAAGAAATGCCGTCCCACATACAACACAGGCTCTCTTGAAGCCCCCAAAGGGTAATTTTAAGATTGCAGTCAAAAAGCCTATTGTGATCAATTCAAGAGCCACCTCCACAAGCCTTTGGTCGGACCTGAGTAAACAGCCTAAATTCATTGGCCTGGAATGACCAAGATCTAGCTTGGGTTCCATTCACTTAGTGTGCATTTATTCTAGCTCATCGCATATTTTATTTTGTGTTTACTGTGTATATCATCAGGATTAATCACCCTAGTATCTTCCTAATTAGAGAGCATAATAGGCAATCTTTTAAGACTTTGAATATTTGAAAAATGTTTTTCACCATCTTGCTTAAGGATTTGGGGATATAGAGGTCAGGTCTTCCGGCCTCAGTTGTGATGAAGAAGTTGAACTTTATTCTAATTTCAATCTTTTGTAGACAGTCGCTTATGCTGAGTTATATTTGTAGCTGTTTTTTAATATCTTGGAAATTTTAGAATTTTAGCATAAACCTACATGTTATGAAATGATATTATAATGTGCCCTATTATCTGTTTTCACATAATTTTGCTGGGCACTTGGTGAGCTTGTTAAATATAGAAACTCAGGTTCCTTAGTTCTAGAAAACTAAATTATTTTTTGATAATTTGCTCCCCTCAGTTTCCTTTTCTCCCTGAGTCCTATCTGCTAGATAGTGGACCTATTTGAATGAGTCTCTTTTTCTCATCATTTCTCTTCTTTTTAAGTACCTTTGTTAGTGCCATTGTTAATGTTCTGCTTCCTAAGAGACACTCAACTTTGCCTTCTTATGCTGCTATTGATTTTTTCATTCCTACTTTTTTAATTTTCAAAACCTTGTTCTTTCCTCTGAAAGAACCTTCCTAAAGGTGTCTTATTAGGAGTCATAGATAATGTATCTTCTAGATCTTTAAAAATGATAATAAAAGTGTGTTTTTCTGTGTATTGGCTTGCTGCACGTGTGTCTACCAACTGCTGTATGCAATGTCAGCTTTGCTAGAAACATGGGTGGTGTCCCTTGACCATCCTTCCACAGAAAAGAGTGGCTTACTCACAACTAAATAATCAGATATTTTATTAAGTGTCTTCTGTTGTATTGTTAGCTCCCCAAATAAAATATTTTAATGTCTGCGTGAAGATTAGCCTAGCTGCACTGAGGGAGCCCAGCAAGGAAAGGCATTTGGGACTTCTGAGGTTCCTAATGATACTTCCACATCATCCTCTGCCAGCATGTTCCCCCGACCCTCAGATGTGCTGTGTTCCCAGAAGAGGCAAGGTGTCTATTCTCCTGAGGTCAAACCTCTACCCTACTACCTGGGTTAGGAGGGAAGTCTTCCAGGTAAGAAGCATGATGATGGGATTCGAGATTGAAACTTCTCTTTCACCAGCCTTTCAGCCAATACTCCTGTTTTCAACCTTACTTTAAAATGCATGCGATAGTGCTAATTACTGTATCTTTTAGAGTGATACAAACCAAACTCTTCTCAGCTTCTCCCACCACTGGTTTACAGGCCTCAAGACCTGTTAAGTCATTCCCCACATGTCCATAAACTACTCTGCTTCCAACATTTTGATTCTTGTCTTTTTTCATTTTCTCTTTCTCTTTCAGGGTTTCAATTGTTTTTAGTCTTTTTACCCTTTAATTGTTTGTATTAAGATTCTAAGAAGGTATAGAGATGAATGTGTTTGATCAGATTTAATTAGAACCAGAGAAGTTCTCAAGGCAATAAAAGGGTGAGGGGAAGATCGAGCCTCCAGTGAATCATGATCTCGATACATCTTATAGAAGGCTCATTAAGCAATCAATTTCTCTTTAAAAACACTTCAATATGTTGCTCAGCTATCTGTTTTACCACATTCATGCAAAAACAGTCAAATTCTAGGTTTAAAGTATCAGAATCTTGATGGAGATCATATTCAAATTAAGGTTATAAATAACTGCTTGTCTAATTCTCCAGATCCTCTGAGAGGAAGTTAAGGAAAACTGCCACTTAGCCAATAAAAATTTAAAGGTACTATTAAAATGACTAATTTTAAAATGCCATAAGAAATTACATCAAGATATAAATAATTCCTCCCTAATGGCTGGACAGTGTTCTTCAAAGAGTCTGGTTTGGGTTTTAAATTAAAGGATGACAAAAATGTAGAAAGCTGGACATTTCAAAATAGGTCTTTCATAATTTTACCTTTTCACCTTTAACAATAAAAGGCAGCATTGGAGCTCTTCTTTTCTTTTCTTTGGGAAAGTAAACTTTCTCCCCTTTTCACACTGAGGTTGAGGGGTCAGAGGCATAAAGGCGTGCAAGAAAGCCATGCTTATAGGAGACTCCAAAGTTATGAGATACCCCATCCAGTATGGCATACCTTGGGTCCTATGGGACATTTCAATACCTTAAAGTCATTGACTTCAGGGAATGAAATTTCAGTAAACAACATTAAACAGCCTTGACAGACACCAGGGAATTATTACTGCTGCTGTTTTCTGCCTAGCTTTTCCCTCTCAAAAGCTTGGCATGCACCTCTACATTAGTAAGAGATGAGAAAGCAGGCTGTTCTACAGAGAGATTCTGATCATATTCAATTCCAAGGGTATTATTCATTTTCTAAGGATTCAGGTCTTAAATCCTGAGGCCACTCAAAGACCAATGAATGGCATCCACCAGTTGATCTCCACATACAACCCGTCTTTGAGCCCCTGCACAACCTATTAAAGCACAAATGATGCCACCTCCTCAATCGTTACATCCAGAACTCCAATAAACAACACATGTTAACAGAAGTAGCTCTTAAAGGGTCACCACATCCTCTGGCTCCCCATCATCAAGGCTGGAAGGAGCAGATCCGCAGCCAACCAGGCTTCAGAACATCGCCCCGCAAAGTTCGCTCCCTTCTGCTGTTCTGTGATCTCTCGACATCCATGTGAGGAAGGTGCAAAGATAAATTTGCTTTGACATGATGGTGCTAATTGTCCCAAAAGTAAAATATTTTTATGATGATAGGTAATTCAAAAAAACAGCTGAATATGTCTTAGAAGAGACAGCTAAAGATCATTATTAAAATGAATATTTTCTCCTGTGTCTTCTCATGGGAGGAGTCATACCTGAGAAGCAAAATCTTACAGACTCCTAAAAGAAATCAGCATGCTCTCCAAAGAGAACTGCTTAACAGATGAAGACCTCAGAAATGGCTGTCACTCGGTCATAGGGTCATTCAATCCCCCCCTTTACCCTCCTCTTCTTCCTCCTCATTCTTCTTCTGCCCTCTCCCCCTCTCTCGCGCACACATTGTAAGTAATATCAGCAGCAACATTTGTTAAAATATGTAATACAAATACATACATCTTTTTAATACAAATACTTATATCTTTTTAACATGAATATTCTTGTGTACAGAGTAATGAAAGACTCAAAAATACCTAGTTACCACTCTCTCTCCCCGCCATATTTAAGGTGTACGACTTGATAATTTGATATAAATATACATTGTGAAATAATCATCACAATCAAACTAATTAACATTCCCATCAGCTCACGTAGTCGTGATCTCTTTGGGGGTGTGGTGAGAACACTTAAGATGGACCCTCCTAGCAAATCTAAGGCTTAGGATAGAGTATTGTTAACTATAGCCACCGCGTTATATATAATATCTCTAAAATTTATTTTGCATAACCAAAACTGTCCACCCTCTGACAAACAACTTCCCATTGCCTACTCCCCCGCCCAGCCCCTGGAAACCACCATTCTACTCTCTGCTTCTCTGAGTTTGACTACTTTAAGATTCCACATATAAGTGAGATCATGCAGAATTTGTCTGTCTACATCCGGCTTATTTCACTCAACATAATGTTCTCTAGGTTCATCCGTGTTTTCCAAAAGACAGTATTTTCCTCTTTTATTAAAGCTGAATAATGTTCTATTATGTACATGCACTATGTAATTTTTATCCATTCCTCTGTCCATGTACACTTGTTTTGACATCTTGTCTATTGTTCATAATGCTGTAATAAACATAGAGGTGCAGATATCACCCCCAGATCTTGTTTTTATTTTCTTCCCATATAGACCCAGAAGTAGGATTGTTAGATCGTATGGTGGTTCTATTTTTTATTTGGTGGGGAACCTCCATACCATTTCCAACATGGCTGTACCGATTTACATCCCCACAACAGTGCACAGTGTTCCCTATTCTCCACATTCTTACTAGTATCTGTTGCTTTTATCTTTCTGATAATAGCCATTGTAAGAGGTGTGAGGTGATCTCCTTCCAGTTTTAATTTACATTTTCATGATGACTAGTGAATTGAGCACCTTTTAATTACATGTGTTACCTATTTGCATATCTTCTTTTTAGAAGTACCTATTCAGATCCTTTACCCATTTTTATTAAGCTATTTGTTTTTTAAATTGAATTGTATAAATATTTGCAAGTATTTTCCCCATTTCTTAGGTTACCATTGCACTCTGTTGCGGCTTTTTTCCACTGTGCAAAAGCTTTTCGGTTTGATGCAATCCCATTTATCTATTGTTTGCTTGTTTCCTGTGTTTTTGGTGCCATATTAAACAAAAAACAAACAAACAAACAAAAAACACTGCCCAGACCAATGCCAAGAAGGTTACTTCTCTCCCTTTCACTATCACTCTGCATCCAGTGTTACCCTACATTTTCCCTGCATTGCTTAAATAATTTTTCTCACTCTATTCCATACCATGCACTTACAAATAATTATATTGTTATATGAAATATCTAATAAGATATTGGAGGGAAACAGAAAGTTTACTTATTTTGAAAGCCAAAGACCAGGAAATCCATATGGAAGAGCACTAAGTGATTAAAGAATGACAATGAAAAGCTAAAAAGTAAGCATCTTTCCTTTGGGCTCTCACAAACTAAAAAATGAATGAATATCTTGAGACAAATAAAAATGAAAATACAACATATTAAACTTATGAGATACAGCAAAAGCAGTTCTCAAAAAGAAGTTCATAGCAATAAATGCCTACATGAAGAAACAGATAGATCACAAACAACCTAACTCTACACCCACCACAGAACTAGAAAAGAAAGAGTAAACTAAGCCTGAAGTTAGTAGAAGGAAGGAAATAAAGATCAGAGCAGAAATAATGAAATAGAGACTAAAAATACAATAGAAGAGATTGGTAACACTAAGAGATAGGCAAAATTGAGTGGAAAAAATTTAAGGATAATCAAAATTGATAAAACTTTTGCTAGATTCACCAAGAAAAAAGAGTAAACTCAAGTAAAATTAAAAGGGAAAGAGGAGATATCACATCTGATTCCACAGAAATACAAAGGATTGTGAGAGACTACTATGAAAAATTATATACCAAAAAGTTGGACAACTTAGAAGAAATGGATGAATTCCCACAAACATACAACCTACCAAGACTGAATCATAAAGAAAAAGAACATCTAAACAGACCAATTACTACTAAGAACATTAAAATCAGTAATTAAAAATCTCACAACAAACAAAAGTCCAGGAACTGATGATTCCTGAAAGCAATGATTTCACTAAATCCTACTAAACATTTAAGGAAGAATTGATATCAAACCTTCTCAAGTTCTCCCCCAAAATAAAAGAGAATAGAACACTTCCAAATTCATTTTATGAGGCCAGCATTATTCTTATGTCAAAACCAGACAAACAAGAAAAGACATTATAGGTTGATATCCCTGATGAATATAGATGTGAAAATTCTCAAGAAAATGTTAGCAAGCCAAATTCAATAATACGTTAAAAGGATCACACACCATGATCAAGTGGGATTTATTCCAGGATTTATACAAGGATGGTTCAGCATCTACAAAATCACTGTGATATACCACATTGACAAATAAAGAGTAAAAACGACACAATCATCTCAATATAAATGCAGAGAAATCATCTGACCAAATTCAACAAAATTTAAAGTTCAACAAAATCTATTCATGATCGAAACTGCCAACAAACTGGTACAGAGGGAATGTACCTCAACATAATAAGAGTCGTATATGGCAAACCCACAGCTAACATCCTGCTCAACAGTGAAAAAGCTGAAAGCTGAAGCCTTCCCTCTGAAGACTGGAACAAGACAAGAATGTCCACTTTCACAACTTTTCTTCACCACAGTACTGGAAGTGCTAGCCAGAGCAATTAGGCAAGGAAAAAAAAAGGCATCCAAATTGAAAAGGAAGAAGTAAAACTTACTATTTGCAGAGAGACCCATATACTGAAAACTATGATGAAAGATACCTTTTATTTAATGGAAAGATTCTTTGCTCATGGATTATAAAAACTGATATTTTTTAAATGCCATACTACTCAAACCAACATACAAATTTAATACAATCCCTATCAAAATTTTGATGGCATTTTTCACAGAAGTACAATTGTTACGGTAATCATGTTGCAATACATAGATCTATCGAATTAGTGTATTGTACACTACCACTAATACAATGGTATATGTCAAGTATATCTTAATTTAAAAATGAATGTCAGAATGGATTAATGAATAAATAAGCAAATATCCCAATAATTATGGATAGGTGGGTCTTAAAAATCTAAGTTACATTTCATTTGACACTTCACAAAATGATACAGACTGGAGTGAGGGGATTGACTCTTACAGTTAGAAGCAACCTAGACGTGTCTATTCCAAGCTCCTAAACCTACAAGCCAAGATGTTAAGTCTCAGAAAGAAAAATGCATTTACTTGTGATGTAGAATTCAGTCAACGGTAGAACAAGGACTGGCTCCAGTTTTCCTTTCTGACCACGTGTTTGATTCTATACAGCAATACCCTGTCTCGGGGATCGCTAAGTATCATCTCAGTCTACTCAAGTGAATATCTAGCTTTTGGTAGTTCCCCCACCTTCCTCTTGATTTACAAGCGAGAGATTTCACATCTCTATTAATCCCTCTTCCCCTTAAATAAGGCCTACTTATTGACATCTCTGAATGATACCACAAGAACTCCCATAGAGTTGAGTAGTTTCTACATTCAGATCTGTAGCTCAGGAATGTCAGAAAACTGGATGGGTTCTTTATTGATCTCAGGTAGTTACAAGAAGGCTGTAGCAGTGCTAAGCATTGTAGCCATACACAAGTGCATTCAAAGTCAGGAAGTGGGAAGTGACACATGAGAGAATCTTTCAGGACTGAATCTTTTTCAGGACCTTCTAACAAACTTCGTGTGTTGTGTGTATGCACATGCTACTTGCCATAATTTACTTGTATGTTCACTAATACTTGTGGTGGGAAGGGCCTTCCAAGATGACTTCCAAGATCAGAGAATGGGACTTCTGGAATGGCAGAGTAAAGAACTCCAAAAATCCACTTCTCAATTAAGAGCAATAAGGCCACTGGCTCTTATTTGTCATCAAACACATTCCTGAGTGATGGGGATGCAGGAAAAGAGAGTAGTGATGTTCATGAAATCCCCAAGTTGAGTGAGAAGAGCCCACCAATAATAGAAAGGGAAGGGGCATATGGTGTTGGCCTCAGATTCATTAACAACCCCAACATAGACCTATGAAGCTTTAAGTCATTATTAATTTTAACATAGATAGGTTTATAGGGTTGAAAAAGATGTCTTATTTCTTTAAATTCATGCTCAATCACACTGTTTAGAGTATACTATGAAATACAGCTCTTCTATTCATCTTGAACATGAAAAAACCTTATTATACTGTATTTTGAGTAATAAAAGTTTCAATGTGAATGTTAATATTTAAAATACACCATATTTATAAAAAATAACCTTTCTTTGGCATTTTCCTCTGTTGGGAACTGCCCTGCCTGGTATCAGAAGCTGTAACCCCCACCTAGGCTAAGGCTGAGGGAACGACCTTGGAACCGTAAGCCACCAAGGAAACAAGCTTATCTCCCTGGCAGGAGTGCCGCTTCTGCTCCTTTTACTTCACCCTGCCTGGCCCCCAGTGCTTGGTCGGTTAGCCAATGACAGGTAAGATTCCCCAAGGGGGGAACAACTTAAGACAGGCACGATCAAGTGGGAGGCCCCCAAGGAAGGACTTCGGGGCTACAGCAAAAGAGGGTGATGGACACTTGCCCCTTGGCTTTGACATAGCCTGGATCCTCCTTGTCTGCAAGAAAATCTCCTAATCTCTTGGCTGCCTTACTTCCCTTGCTCCACTTAAGCCTGAAACAATGACAGAGGGTGGTGCAGCCCTGTGCTGGGAAGGGCAGGTTCCCCAGGCAATCAGGCCTAAGAAAGGTTATGTAAAATCCTATGAAACCTGCTTTGTTTAGAATGCTCTCAATTAAATGATAAGGGTCCAAGCAAGAAGTAAGTTTGTTCCTTAAGGTTTTTACAGCTCTTCAGCTCTCTGACCCTGACTCAAAATAGGCCCTCAGAGTTCTTTGTTATCTATTGTTTGACCCTTACTTCCTAGCAATAATTAATGAGCTTTACCTGAATTCCTGTGTAAACAACCCAATAAAAGCCTGCTCGGATGAGAGAATGGGGTACTCTCCCCTAGGGAGGGTGGCCAAGGTGCTCCCCACTAGCAGAAGTGGCCGTTTCATACCTATTTCCCCACAGGACTCGGTTGTCTGTGTGTATGTTTTTTCTCATGTTTCGATGAGCATCCGCAGCTGTGATGGATACCGCTGGCCGGATATCAGTCTCATTTCTCATCTTAAAATACACTAGCAATCTAAAAAGTGAAAAGGCTGGCCCTCTCTTGACCCCTGAGAAGCCCCAAGCCTCTGACTGTACTCTTCTCTTTATTGGCAATCTTCCTGTCCCCAGAGAAAGGAAGGTGGTAAAAATCAGGCAGCTTAAGGCAAAGAATTCATGGGCATACTCTGAAAGACCTGTCACATGGCCTGGGAATTTTGCACTCCTAAGAACTTTGCTGCTCAGTAGGTGTTCTGCAGACCAACAACATCAGCATCTCCTGGGGTCTACTGGAGATACAGGGTCTCAGGTCCTATTGTGCAGATTTGCTAAGGCAGACCCTGCATTTTAATGAGACCCACAAATGATTCATATGCACATTAGAGCTTGAGAAGTCCATCCTCGGAAAACTTCTAGCCCGAGCAACTTCTTTTCCTAGAAGAGGAAGCAAGTGTGCAGAGTGGACAAGGACTCAGTTGAAGGAGAGTAAAATCTTAACATCAATCTGGGCAACTCTTTAATCTACTGTTGTCTCTGTTTGGAAGTTCCTAGAACTGCGGGTACAAAGTGAAGAAATAGACAGTGTGCTGTTATCTTTCCAGATCACTGGGCTGGTTGCAATTCATGAGTATGGATTTCAAGTGTTCTTTTGAGGAAATTCATCTCTAAACTAGGCTTCAAGTGAGTAATCGTCAGTTGCACCCATTGTTTCATTCACACATTCTCTCCACAAACATTTTTAGTGTCTGCTATTTACCAGAAATTAGCCAGGACTCTTACCAGTACTTCTTAGCAATATCTGATGGGAATTCTCTTTTCATGGGACTTTATAACAGTGCTACAAGTTGGATTTTTTTTAATGAATCTATAATGTAGAATGACATATATGAGATTTGCAAATACCTAATTTTATTCATTAAATTATACTGTAACAGGAAATTCGGAATACCAGTTGCTTAAGCAAGTAAAAACTTTTCTCTCATGTAAATGCTGGCAGTCCAGGGCTGAGACCTGAGGACAGGACTCTTTCTCATCACCCCACCATACTCACGAAGGTAGTGTCCACATACAGTGTAGTAAGAAAACAGAAGTGGAATGTCCTCCTCCCAGAGTTGTACTCCTCTCTGCCACTTACTTTTACTGACCACAACTCAGTCACATAGCTACGCCCCACTCCACAGGGAGTCTGGAAATCTGGGTTTGGTTCTGAGTGGCCACGTGCCCATTAGAACAAAGAGGCCACGTGACGGTGTTTTCTCTCCAATTAAATAAGATGTGTGATATTATGCAATAGTCCTTGATGAGTATTTGTACACAAAGTGTGACTTCCTTACCTTGTTTTCCCTTTAATTTTCTGTGCAACCCGAACGCTAACATCAACAGCATGACGTGCATCTATGGCACTGTGCATCTATGGCACTGTGCATCTATGACGTGCATCTATCACACTGTGAGCCACAGCACTCTCTCTAATGTAGCGCTAACCTCCAGAAATGTCTCCGTGAGGCCTGGCTCTCTTGCAACTGCTGTTCTTGGATTTCCTTGCAATGCCTCTTATTCTCAACACACGTGTCCTTACCTTTGTATCTACAACTGATTTAAGGCAGACTGGCAATTCAACAAAACTTCCAAAAATATTCAGGCCTATTGTCCATGACACACTGAAGCTAAGCTCCGATACTTTTGTTCCTTTCTCAGACGTCCTTGACCTAAAGCTAGGAGAAGGCCCCAGAGCTTCCAGTGTGCAGAAAGGGAGTCATGATGGGAAACACATTGGTTGATTTTAATATATATGTCATTTGACTCTCACAACAAACTAAAGAGTCTGAAATTTTCCTTAAAGCTAGTGAAGACTTTGTGAGAACAGGGTGGAGTACCTTGTTTGAATGCTAAGTCGCCAACACCGGCATATGTACATGAGGAGAGGATGAATAACACGCAAAGGCCTTCTTTTGATGTACGTGTTTTGTAGATTTTGGATCCTCACAAAACAAAGAGTTTAGTAGGTTTTCACCTTGGGTACAAGTTGCAGTAATTTTTTTTCTTTGTGCCTTCGGAAAACTAACAACCCCTTGTGGTATCACTGTCCAGTATCATGCACAGGCTACAGGAAACCACCCCTATCACTGGCACAGCCCCTCATTCCCAATAAGCAAATGACTATACCCGGCAGGGCAGAGGAGGAGAGTGGGAGTCGGGGAAGGGCTTAGGGCCACGGAACAACTGCAGATCTGTCCGGGCTGTGGAAGGGCGGAAGCCATGTGGAGGGCCTCTTGACAGTGTTCCACATTCTATTTGGTACAAAGTAAGCAGATCTGGAACTCTTCTGACCAGACTTTGTCTTGGTTTTCTGAGCTTTACACTCATGACAGTTTGAATAATTAAAACAACATGGATCCAGGGAAAGAGCCTTCCCCAATTTTGGCAGATCTGAAAACAGTAACTAAATGTTTTGATCAGGGAATAACATGATCAATATTTTATAAAGATTCAACTCTCCGAGGTAAGAAAAAGCCACAAGTGTTAACATTCCTATTAAAACATAAGAATTTTTAATACATCAGTGTCAGTAAGTCATTTTTCATAGGCAGTACAATTCAAGTGCATTTAAAACCCATCTTTCAAGCATTTGAGTTCATTTAAAGCGTCTGACTCATCGATGAAGTTTTTCTCATTTCTTCAATAACATCAGTCTTCCTAATGGATTCCGGAGTACACCTAAGTAGATATGAAACTCTGATTCCACATTTCCAGCTGCCTGCTGGTGTCTCTGCTTTTTACCCATGCCTTGTATAAAACCAACCTTGTCATTTCTCACAAAGAACATCTGGCTGCCTGCTCAATGTCTGTGAATGGAGCTGTCCAATCACTACAGAGTTGCCTCTTTCCCCACAATTACTTATTAATTTAATATACATATGTTTAATTGAATTTATTGGGGTGACACTAGTTAATAAAATTATATAGGTTTCAGGTGTACAAGCCTATCATGCATCCTCTGCATATTGTATTGTATGTTCCCCACCCAAAGTCTAGTCTCCTTTGTCACCATTCACCTCCCTTTACCCCCTTGCCCTCTCGTGGTCACCGTACTGTAGGCTCTGTCTATGAGGGATCTTGTTGTTTGCTTTTTGTGTGTTTGTTTTTTCTTAATCCCTTTACCTGTTTCACCCAACTTCCCGACACCCTCCCTTCTGACAGCTGTCAGTCTGTTCTCTGTATCTACGAGTCTGTTTCTACTTTGTTTATCAGTTCATTTTGTCCATTTTATTCTGATTAAGCGAGATCACATGGTATTTGTCTTTCTCCAACTGGCTGCCTTATGACTCTGCTTCCCGCTCTCCAGCTGCCTACATCGGCAAGTCCATTTTACTCCAGGGATGTCCCCTCTCTAGCCCTTCCTCTCCGTCCACTATACTAATTCAGTTTTCGGTGGTTGTCAAACATGCTGCCACCCCTCCTTTCCCTTAATAATTGGTTTTGTGCTTCACTAATAAATCTTCTGAGAGACAGTCTTAAAAATGTCACCTCACTTTCAAAACTCTTCAGGGTTCCATGTTCCTTACAGAGCCAAGCTAAAGGAATTTCAGATCTATGAATGTGTGTGTGTTTCAACAGTGACTTATCCTGTAAAATGCAGTCATATATAAAATAGATTGCAAATAGACAGAGGGGTCCCAGTGAAGCCAGGAGTGGCATGGACTCTTTCTAACCACACTTCCCCCCGGACCCTGCAGCCTCCACAAACCGTCGGGGGAAATCTCAGTCATGGCTACAGAATATATTGAAAATCCCTGGGTATTTATATTCCATGTTCCTTCTGGCTTTCACATCCTATATTTTATTAATGCATATAATCTCTAACATACAAAAAATCTCCGTAATTACTCTCCTTTCAAGACTCAGATACTATGTTTCCAGTGCCAAATCTCCTAATGGGCTATAATCTTGCTTCTCTTCTTCATTTAACTCCCCAGACCAGCTAGAACTTATTAATCACATATTAGTTTTACCTTCTATCCTGGGACAAACCAAAAAATTTCTTGAAGCCAGGAACTTTGCTAATAAATCAGGTAGGAAAAAAAAACCCTTCAATACCATAAGTGATCTATTTAACTAAATGGGATAGAATATACCTTTTGGTCATATCCCAGAATGCATCAGAGATCAAGGAGGACCTTCCACACTCCCTCACAATTTAGAAAACTTTTCTAATTTAAATAGCTATGAAGTAACTCCAGCAGAAGTACATGGGCCCCTAAAAATAAAAATAAAAAATGATACTCTTTGGCCAAAACTATACAGTGATTCAAAGCTAGAGAGAAGAGTCCGCAGAATCACCTTCACTTCAGACGCTACTGGCAAGCCCGAGATCACACTGGAATGCAGTAATTTGCTAGAAAGACCCATAGAACTCACTGAAAGCATTTATGCTTACAGTCCTGGTTTACCACGATGAAAGGATGGAGTGTATCAGCCAAAGGAAGAAATGCACAGGGCAGAGTCCAGGAAAGCTCCAAGCACAACCTTACCAGTTATCAACTGCCGATGGAGTCACAGGCAGCACGACTTTTCCCAGCAATGGTGGGTGACATTACCTGTGGTGTACTGTCAGTCAGGGAAGCTCATCCAACCCATAGTTTTCAGAGATTTTATTGGAGCTCCATCACAGAGGCACAGTTGACTGTCCACACACCCAGTGTCAGTTTCCAGCCCCTTTGGAAGTCAAGCTGATAGTGCATGACCCAAAGTCCCACCTTAAATCACATTGTTAGAGTATCTAGTATGAAATGAGGCCCTCAGGCAACCAAAGACATTTTAAGTGTCACAGGAGTGTCCAACTTTTTGACACCTCTGTGCCACACTGGAAGAAGCAGAGTTGTCTTGGGCCACACATTAAATACATCATGACACACAATCACAAAAACATTTGTTTTTCATAGAGTTTTGAGTAAATTTATAATGTTGGGGTGGGCCTCATTCAGAGCCATCCTGAGCCACATGCAGCCTGTGGGCTGCAGGTTGGACACTGCTGGTTAGAGATTATCTTTCAGAAGAAGAAGAAAAAGCCCAGGCAATTTTAAATTATTTACTCCACAAATGAATACTGAATAACTGGAAAATACAAAGGGAAAAATTCTTTATCCAGAGGCAACCAGTTTTACAACCGAGATTCAACTACTTAGGAAGAAAGGGGAATGATGCCAGCGCGAGCATCCTGACTGCACCTTTTGGTTAGGAAGATACAAACAAAGACACCATTACAAAAAAGATGAATAATCCACCATCTCTCCCAAAGTGGCCGTTGGGTTTCTTCCTTAGTGAATGGAAAACATTCTTTCCGGTTTCAGCCCCCAGAGGACGCTGGGATCACAGAGGCTAGAGGGAAGCTGGAAGAGCCAGTTCCATTGCAAGTAGGACACTCATAGAATAATACTTGCTATTGAAAGGTAAAATAGACTTCCCAAGACACACTGCCTTGGAAGACGCTTTATAACCAAAGATCAAAACAGTAAATAAGACATGAGGATGTTCTTCAGGAAATAAATTTCCTCTCTAGGATTTCCAAAAGGCTCCCTCTCTCTCCTTCAGCTACTGGCTGAACTGTGGCTGGTAGAAAAAATAGGAAACCATCTTACGAGGGGAAGTACTAAGAACTGTCAGAGACCCAAAAGCTACACAGCTACAGCTTACTCAACCACCGCCCGTAAGGGACTAGATTTCACAGCCCTAAGAGGACTATCTTACGTCAGTGCTGTTCCCCCTCCACGCCTGAGTCTCCCCCAACTCCTAGGCACCACTTCTCTTTGTTAACAGGTATTGTGCCTACAAATTTTCCAATGAAACACCCAGTCTCCCAAGGAAATAGGTGTGGTCGTATCTACCTTTAAATTCAACAAGGACAATACATTAGTAGTAGTAGTAGTAGTAACATTGAATTAAAACATTAGAATTTAAAAGAAACAACCAGCGATTCTGACTCAGTGGGTTTAGGGTAATACCAGAGCACAGATTTTTTTTTTACAAAAGCCCTCCAAGCCATCTGATCTGGGCTTCTGGCCCGGAACCCTAATTTATCCTAGTAAGGCAATGTGTGTCCTGAAAAACAAATCAGGATGAAGAGCTCCGGTAGATGAGGCCATTTCATCAGTTCTGCTTAGGCAACTTCGCTTTAAAGACCTGCCAGGATGGGTAAAGTTCTCCCCTGAGAGGAACGGCCACAGTGTAGTATCTCGTTGGCTTTGCACACGTAAATGGCCGTCATCTGGAGCCCGTCATCATGGGCTGAAGGGAGAAACACTGGTGTTAGAACGGCTAGAATTTTGAATAAAAGGGAAGAGAGACTGCCAGGACCACGTGGTGACCAGCACATGGAACTCCCATGTCGTGTCTGGGGAATGTATACGTCGTTATACCCATTTTCGGAAATTGGCAGGTTCTACTAAGGCTGAACTAATACCTGCCTTGTGGTTCAGCAATTACACTTCTAACAAATACCCAACAGGACTGCAAATACATGTACCTCAAAATGTTTGCACAGGGATGACCAGAACACCATTTTCCATAGTCCAGTAGTCCCCAAACTGGGATCGGCAGCAGGATTGATAAACTGTGGGGCATTTGTATGATTTGTTGAGGCAGCTATGAAATGAGAAAAATACCACTACATGTGACAACACAGATGAAGGCAGCTATGAACCACAGAAGTCAGACACCAGCCTGCAGAAACTATTGGACTCCATTTATATAAAGCTCCGCAGCACATGAGACAAATGTATGTGGGCTACCAGGCGGCCAACCGGTGACACAATGAGAAGAAACCATACACTGCTTCTCTCCCCGTCCAGAGGCAGCATGGTGCAGTAGTTAAAAATACAGGATCTGAGGCCAGACTGCCCTGCTTGGGATAATTCTTCTTTCCCTCATTCTCTGTGACGAGCTATGTGGTCTCCCTTTGCAGTGTCTGCATATGTAAGAGATAATAATACCTATTTCGTGGGATCTGTCATTAAATGGATTTCCTATCCTGACATTAAGTTTCTCTCCAGCACAGTTCCCAGCATGCTGCTGCCTAATCAGACCTATTTTGAATATCAAAAGGAGGCTTCAGACCCAGTCTCTTTCTCCCAGAAGCCTCTCCTGAGAGTCTTAGGTAAATCTGTGACTACCAGTAGAAATGGAGAGAAGGGCATTTCACAGCCCCTTTGCTTGCCTGGGTGCAGTGTCCACATTCTCAATGCCAATGGGCCTGGGAAGAGCAAGCCACCCGCCTGCAGAGTCTGAGTCCCAATGGTGCCCAACTATGTGTTCACCGAGAGGCCACCAGGCACCTCAAGCTGTGACGTACTGCTCTGTGTACCAAAGTGGCATGATAGCTGTTTTTGCCCTCGAGTATTTCTCTAATGAGGACATGAGAACTCAATCCACACGGATTTCTTGAACACTGTGTGATGGATGCTGTTTAAAACCTTAGGAAATAAAAGAGGAGAATATATAGTTCTACTAATGACATGCTCTATGACCTGACTTCATGGCCTGAATTATTTGGGGGGTGGGGCCACTAGGCCCCCATCTCCTATATCTGCATATAGTGACCACCCTTAGAGAACACCTCTGGCCTACAGTGGCCCTCCACGTGGTAAGTCAGTTGATTACTTTGCAAGAATGGCAGAACTCAGCTAAACCTAGCTCCTATCTCTTATTGAAATCTGTCTTCCATTGGGGATGTTGGTCCATGCTGGCCTGCAAGTAAGCTTAACATTAAAGGTTCAGTCCCTGGAAGCCAGGACTGTAATTTTTCCACTCTTCATGACACCAGATAGATTAAGTTTCCTTCTGCAACACAGTATACGCCAGCCCTCTGTCATCTGGGTAAGACCTGTTCTCCAAAGAGTCTTACCTGGATTACAGATAAAAGTATATCTGCGGACTCCTGTTCCTTTTCCTCAATTGGTTCTGAACTCCAGCAAAGAAAATAGGATTGCTGCTCCAAGAGCCCCTTCAAACTCTACCACCACCCCACAGGGCCCCAGCAGCTACAAGGATGGGAGAATTTCCTGTGGTCGGTTTAGCAGCAGCAAATCAGCAGCCCCTGAATCTCCTCCTGTTACTACTTCTCTGTGGTGGTTTTCGCTGCTGATGCTACGTTTCAGAATTATTTTATCACTTCGCGTTGCCTCTGGTCCCTCTGAAAAGACCACAGCTCGTTCAATTAGCAGAACTCAACACTGGTGTCTCTCCAAGGCAGCCACTTAAACAGAATCGCTCCCAAATAGCCCTTCATTTTTATTGGAACAGGAAAATAAACACCAACAGATTATCACAGCTGTATTGGGCCCTACCATCAGAAAAGTGATCCAGGGTTATTTTGTTTTAATTTTTCCCCGATTCCCAAAGATATCTTTCTTCTGCTTTCCACTGCCTGAGCCCTTCTTTCATCAGGCAGCTTACTTTGGAAGGAGCCACCAGCCTACCCCCTCACATCCTCTATCGCTGAAAAGGCATTAAACATTCAACTGCCTCTTCTTCGTGAACAATTATCTCACTCATTGGCTTGATTCACTGATCTCTTAATGACAGCTTTCCTGCTGCTTCCTTTGAATGTTTAAAATATGAAACAACCCTGTCTTGTCAAGCTGAAAACGGTGGCTGAGTTTTTAGTAGCTGTTTCCAATAAATAATTTCAAGGGGCTTCAAATTATCTATCATCTGACAGCTCTCAGGAAGATTTTCTCATCTCCTTCAGGCATAAATAGCCATTTCTAGTTGTGGCTCTGTCCCACTGATTACCCGCAATGATTTTCAAAATCGGTTCCATTCTTTTGAAAGAACTCTCTCCATCAGTATGGATGGGTGCTTAGAATGAACACAGGCCCTGGGGGAAGAGCTCTGTGTGACTCCTTTCCTGGCCGAGATGAATTAATAAATGGATTATAAAAGTTATAAAGAATGGAATGCTGATCACATTTCATGTGGAACCCTATGAAAAGATGCACATGTTAGGAAGTGAAGACCTAGGATGGGGGAGCCGAAAGTAGCTCCTGATGGGAGGAGCCAAAAGTCGGATCTTCACAAAAGGAAGAAGGGTCAAGTAGTGGAGAGCCACTCTGTTTGGAAAAGGTCACCGCAAGGGTCTGTGGGTGCATCTAACTGTCACCATAACTTTCTTCCTCTTTCCTCCCCCGGGAAAGGATGAAAAACAGAACTCAGACAGGGGAGTTCTTAGAAAGGATGGCAGTCTCTCTGGTGCATTCACAGCAGGCGGAGAAAGACTGCCGTAGCAGACTCTGTCGTATAAAAACGGACTGCCATAGCAGACTCTGTCCTAAATATGAGAGCACTACTAAGTGAGAAGATGCAGGACTAGAAAGCACAGTCTCTGAAGCCTCGAGGCCAAAAGCCAAAAGCTGAAAGGGGTAGGGGAAGGTGGCTGACTACAAGCTCCAACCTCGGGAATTAGATCAGACACTGGAATAAGAATTCTGAATATTTTTCCAAACATTTTCGTGAAGTTGAAAAATAAGATCAAGGTTAGATTAAGTTTTGATGTTCTAAATTGGCAAGAAAAGACACTAATAATGCTTCTGTGTATATTTCTTTGAATCTTGTACTATGTCTTATTGGTATTGAAAGTTATTGTAATCTTGTCGTGCTCAACATTTTTTTTTAGTTTAAGGAAAACCATCCTACTGGATAAACGAACCTATGAGCTAAGCTCTGGGTTTATAAGTAAAAATAGGAAGTGTTTCCTGGACCCAAAGAGCTCACAAGCTAATTGCAGAAATACCCATATTACCTACTTTAATGAATGCAGTGGGTAAACCAAGATTCTTCCCCTTTGCATATCGTCACCACCTCTAAAAAAAAACAACAAAGGGTCTTCTTTTCAGCGTTCTCTATATCATTGTCTACCTAATTATGCACACTGGAGACCTAACGTAGACCCTCACCCTTAAATCCAATCGCTGACCGTGTCCATTGATGGGACCACCTCACCGATTTTCAGCCAGTGCACGTGTCCGAGGCGCCATCACCTGCACCACTCCAGGTCTCTAATGTGCATTGTCATGTCAGTCACTGGAAGGGCTTCCAACTGCTCTGCCCACAAGTTCTCTGACACACCTCTAATCCGCCCTGCAAACTAGAGCAGCGACCTTTCCAAAATGCAAATCTGATTGTGTCATTTCCCTGTTCTAGTCTCAGAACAGGTCAAGTGATCCCCCTTCCCTGCGCTGTGCAGCCCTGGGAGGGCCATGCTCCCTGCCACAAGGTTTTTAAATAAACATCCCAGTCCTTCTGCCTCACCCACTGCTCTTCATTGTGCTAAGTCTCACTCACCCTTTAGAGCAGGAGCAAATATTATTTTTTTAAATCTCTGCCTCACAGCAGGAGAAATTTTATATTTGTTCATGTGATCATTCAATGAATAGCTCTCTCTTTCCAGACCAGTGCAGTGCCCAAGCACTTCGTGTTGGGTGGATTAATAAATAAGTCAATAACAAATTAGAATGAGATTCGTAAACCAAAGTAGCCAGAGACAAATTTACAGAAACAGCTCTTTGAGTTGGGTCTCAAAAGCAAGAGGAGTCATTGATTAGGAGAAGACGTAATGCCGAGTGTTTAGGGCAGAAGAGGTAGCTGAAGGAAAGTTTGGGAAAGGTTCAGTGTATTTCAGAACTGAAAATCCCCTGCCCTGGCTGACGCGGAGAGGGAGTGGACTGACTCCCCCTGAGATCGGGATGTGGGTGCAGGATTAGGCCTGAGCAAAGGGGGCAGAAGCGGCAAGAGACACAAGAGATAAATGAACTTCAGCCTGTGGGTAACAGGGACTTGCTGAGGATTGACCAAGGGGTGGAATGATCCAGAACAGAGAGGGGAGGGAAGAGTAGGAGGAATGGATCCTGCAGGGAAGAGACGCATCTGGTGGCTGACAAAGACTTAAACCAGTTGAGGAGATGGAAGAGTGCAGGGAAGGTGTTCCGATGACAGCATTTCAGAGTCCTCGGGACTCAGTGGCCGAGTGGTCGGTGGGGTTCAAGGAAAGGAAAAGAGCAACTGGGTAGATGGCACTGAATCAACTGAGACGGAGACCTTAAAAAGAGGTTTAGGCACAGCCGATTTAGAGAACAAACAAATCATTTCAATTTTGTATCTGTCGGATATCCACATAGAGACATCCAATGGGCCATCAAACCCCAGCTATGGTCCCCAGGGGAGAAGTCGTGGTGTGAAGGCCGGGGTTCAAGTACGCCACGACTTACACCCACTCCAAAGACGGCAAATGGGCTTCAACTCACGTGACTATTCTGACATACACACACTTAATGCTGCGACACTGTATTAAGGCTGATTTTGTAGCTACTTATGAACTTAGGGGGACAGAAAGTCATGAACAGTTTCAATGTCCACTGTGAGTACGAGTCAAAGTGACATTTCTTCATGATTTATTACTGCATTCGGCTCATCTCGCTTGGACCCAATTGCGCAGAAGTAGTTACAGTGTGGCTGTTAAGAGGACAGCCCTAGTAAATTACCTCGTCCAAGCCACACTTAGCAGCTTTGGACTTTGAAAAAAATATTTAACTTCTCTCTCTCCCATTTTCTCATTTTAAAGAGGTAGATGACAATAGTTCCTGTGTTGTGCCACTGAATGAGGTACCGTACATTAATGCTAAGCACTATAACTGCCATACAGTAAATGCTCTTTAAATGGTACTTCATTTTATTTTTTACACTTACCCACTTTCATTAAAAGCCTCATTCCACAAACATTCCTATATTGAAACGCTGCTATGTGCTGGTACTGAAATAAGCACTGGGTAGAAATACAAAAGTAAAGTTATACAAATACTCTCAAGCAGCTTGCTCACCTTCTACTATTAGGGGGTCACTGTTTATTGAAAACTAAGGGGGACCAGAAGAACATTGAAGAACAAGCTTCCTTTTCAAAAAAAAATTTTTAATTTTAATTTAATTTTATTTTAGGGACAAAGAGAGAGAAAGAAGCATCAACTGGTTGCCTTCTGCCTCCTGCCAGCACCCCGGTGGGGACAGAGCACAGGGCCCACGGCTCAGGCATGCGCCCTGACCGAGAATCAAACCGACGACCTCTAGGTTTGCAGGACAATGCCCATTCAAATGAGCCATGCTGGCCAGGGCTGAAGGACAAACTTCTCCATAGACAAATAAAATGACAATTATAAACATCACACCAGGTACAGACTAGTGTCCACGTCCCAGGTGCGCCAGGCTCTGTACTTCTGTGAGGCTTACATGTGACTCCACCCTTTCTAACTCATGTGCAGTTGGGAGGGCCAGTCTGGTCCTTCAGGTGCTGTCATCCACGTGGACAGACTAATTAATGGTGCCCAGACTCTAGTCATTGTCCCCATTCAGGCGTGTCTCCCTACCATTGAACAGGCAAATAACATTTCATGTTTTATGCTATATTTGGTAACATAGAAGATATAAGGAGGGACCCCCCAAAGAAACTGGAATTTATTTATAAAAAACTGTGTGTCAATTCTTACATGTTTAAACTTCAATCACCTTCAAAGTACTCTCCATTTGATGCGATACACCTGTCGAGATGTTTTTTCTACTGCTCAGTTTTTGAACTCATTGGTTTTGATACCTTTCAGTGCCTCTGCTGTTTTTGTTTCACCTCTTTCACTTCAGCAAAATGTTTCCCTTTGAGGACTTTTTTCATATAGGCAAACAATAACAACAAAAAGTCACTCGGGGTGAGAGCTTGGGTATAAGGAGGGTGGGGCACCAGAGTCATGCTGCTTTTGGTCAAAAACTGCTGAACACTCAGCATGGTGTGGGCAGGTGCCCTTATAACTCACCCATCATGAAATGGGCAAACACATTGAAAGAGTATTTAAAAAAAAAACTCACTGAAGCTGAATGCAGCCTCTCACAACAACGCCAGCTGGTACACAGATACAGATGGGTTTCTAGAACACTCACCTAGCAAGGGAAGTCTGTACTACAAGGGGTCCACCTTCACAATGATAATTCCAGTTTTGGGGGGTTTGCCCTTGTATTATAGTGGTTAAGTCCATTTTTCCAAAGACACAACGCCACTAAGAATTTCAATGAAGATTCTGTGGCCTGAGTTTTTAGGACAGTAGTCAGTGTACTTTGGATAACTTTCTTTACATAGAGGTCATGGGGACCATAAAGGAACAATTACCTAAGGATGATCTAAGCAGAGAGGGAGAGATGGAATTCTGGCATGTTTTCTGAAATATTTATAAGCTTTAAAATGAACAGTTTTACTAACATGGATAAGTGGATGATGTCAATGTCTTTAAGTAGCTATTGTCTGTGAGAATCTATGAACTCCATTTAGTCACAGAATTTGGAAATTGAAAGGACCTCAGAGGTCATGTGGTTTTACCTCCCACACTGCACAGAATTTTTCTTTGCAGCAATTGTCAAATAATTTAGGGAGATACAGTTCCTCCCAAAACCGTACCATCTCACAAGGGGAAGACAACCCAGAAGTCACCTCATCCAACCCTGCAAGTGACACACTCAGGGAAACCGACCACATGTCTGCAGAGCGAGGCCCAGAGGCAGCCTATTTAGATTCCAACCACACCGCCTCAACCGAAGCAAAACCAGCAATTTACAGATGACTCATCCATTATCAATTTTTCACAAGTAATTTGAAAACTGCTCTCTGGCACTGGGAGGTTATAAGGCAAAAATATGGAATTCCAACTAGAAATTGCATATAAACAGTTTGGTAACCAGATATCTTGGGTTCTGAGAAAGCATTTGCCTTTGACAGGTTCAGAGATAGGCAAATGATAGGAACATCTAACCAAAAGCCTTGAGTGTATCGAGAGTACTATCGTAATTGTAGGCAAAAAAATTATGCAATCGGTTTCCTAATTAGGCTGTACAGGTACCAAAGAAGAAACGCGGCTACACCTTATGTAACCACCTTTGTGGTGAGAGAGAGCCAAAGGGATAGGAATAAAGTTTATTGTGTAAGAACACGCCAGTGGTAAAGATAAGTTAGCACTCATCCTCACAAGGACAGTATTATTCTGTCGACTGTAGTGTTAGAAGTTGAAGTTGAGAAAGTCACTCTAAGTTGCCCCACATCCCAAGGAAGTGGCAGAGCCCGAATTTTCACCGAGACTCATGATTTGTCTATAACTTAGTGGTCTGGAGCCAAGCCCCCTGTAAAGCCCTTTAGAGTAGGATACATTTGGACGAAAAGAAAACGGAAACCTACATCCTGGATTTCCAAGTGCACCACCCACCTCCTCTCTGTCCAGAGGAGTCACTGAGGTTAGAGTCATACCCAGAAGTAGTTCTGTGTCTTCCCTCCTAATACACACATCTGGCCAGCACTCTTCCTACCATTGTCTGGATGAGACCCTCTACAGCGATTCTTAACCAACCAAGAGTCTTACGTGTTTAGTTACTCAGTGCCAAGGGACATGACAGGTTGAGCTTCCTAATTTATAATTTCCATAAAAGTTTGGAGAGTCCCTAGAGAGTATATGCAGGGTGAAATACAAATTGCCTTGTGATATGCTCAGACTGGCACTCAAAGTCTCCCCTGTCTTGGCTTGAGCTTCCCGTTTCTATGGCCTGCCCCGCCATGAAATTTTCCAAGCCTTCTACTCAAGCTAAACCAGGCCTCTCTGTCTTTAAAATGCATCTTGCATTATACCACCCCTGTATTTTTTGCTGAGACCATTGTTTCCTCATCCTCAGATGCCTCTTTCTCTTATCATTTATCCGGATTCTACCCCCACTTCAAGATCCAGTTCTGCCCTGGCTTGGCATAGCTCAGTGGATTGAGTGCGGGCTGCAAACCAAAGCATCGCAGGTTCTATTCCCAGTCAGGGCACATGCCTGGGCTGCAGGCCATGGCCCCCAGCAACCACACATTATGTTTCTCTCTCTCTCTCTCTTTCTCCCTCCCTTCCCTCTCAAAAAATAAATAAATAAAATCTTAAAAAAAAAGATCCAGTTCTGAGTTATTTGTTTCATTTGTTAAATAAATAATTGCAATTTTTACACCAAGTTCTATACTTTAAGCTCACATCCTAGTTGAACAGGGGAGAAAGGAAAAGAAAAACAAACAAAAAATAAATTAATATGCAATAGCCAACTACAGAAATTCATCTCTGATAGAAATCAACTTTAACAGGAACCTAATCAACAAAACAAACAAACAAGCAAAATATAACCAAAGATACTGAAATTGAGAACAGGCTGACAGTAACCAGAGGGGAGAGGGGAGGGAATTTCAGGGGAAGGAGGAAGGGTTTGCAGGAACAAGTATAAAGGACACATGGACAGTGGGGGGGTGGAGATGGGAGGGAGGTGGGGAGGGCTGGGGGTGGGCTGGGATGGGGGTGAAGGGCAGAAAACTGTACTTGAACAACAATTAAAATAAAAGAAAATAAATAAAAGAAAAGAAAAAGAAAACCGTTAATTTTGGTGGAGTGATGTCCCTGTGCAGTGCTGGTCAGAAACCTCTCTGAAGGGTAGCCTTGAGATATGGTAAGACATGACAAGGAACCAGATACCCTAAGAGTGTCCCAGGTCAGGACAACGGTATGCCAAAGCTTTGCATGGTAAAAGACCTGAATTCAGGATAAGAGTGGCAGAAGATGTGGAAAATTCCACAGGCTTTCTAGCTGGCAAACTGTTTTTTCTCTAAACTTATCTCTTACCATCTGTGCCAACCACTGGGATCTTCAGCATAAACTATCTACATGTGTCAATTGTTTTTCATCTTAACTCCTTGCCTAGGAAGTTCCACGAGGGCCAGTATCACAGCTGCCTTGTATCCCAGTGCTCAGAGCAATGAAATCCCGCAGGAGGTGCTCAGCAAATAGCTGCTGAGAGAAAGACTCCAGTTCTCCAATGGCAACTATGGTCGCTGGTTCAGTGTCACAGGACAGAGTCGATCACAGGGTAGACATGAAAAGTTTGCTGGTTGACTGATCCCCGCCTTTACTTTGGGAAAACAAATCTATCTGCAGGCATGCTACCCCTGATGGGGAGGCTGCCTTCTGAAGCTCAGCTTCCTTCTGTACTGCCATGCCCCTCTGTGACGTCTCCCCTGGACACCGCGTCTAAGCTGATGTCTCCCCTCACCCCTCCACTGAAGGTGAGGCCATGTTAGTACAAAAATTTTTAGCAACCCTAAATCATGCATGCACGTGGCTATTTTAATACATTTCATATACTTAGAATATTCCATTTTGAATGTTTAGCATTGAAAAATACATGGAAAGAAATACATATATTTTAAATGTTAACATTGTAGTCAAGCCATCTTACTACAGTGAGAAAGCAATGTAATTAAATATGCTTCATTATATTTTTAAAATCTCAGTTAAATACACTGTAATACAGTGACTTAAAAGTCTGGGTCTAGGTTCATTTTATTCTGATACCTGTTTTAATGACTCTAGAGCTTAAAATGACACCTCAAAATTATAGAAGTTGCTCTTATAACCTAATTGGTAAAGTCCACCAAAAATTTCTAACCATTAAAACACTTCGAAACACGCTTTTTATTTTTTAACCTTCCTCATGCATGGATTGGTGGACTGTTGATACTGATGATAATTTTTCTGGTCTTTCTATTTTGTTTTATTTGGGGGAGGGATCTATTTCTTCCTTATTCATTGTGGGTTTTTTAAATATTTTATTTATTTTTAGAGAGAGGAGAAGGGAAGAAGAAAGAGAGGGAGAGAAGGGAAGAAGAAAGAGAGGGAGAAAAACATCAATGTGTGGTTGCCTCTCATGTGCCCCCTACTGGGGACCTGGCCTGCAACCCAGACACGTGCCCTGACTGGGAATCGAACCAGTGACAATTTGGTTCACAGGCCTGTGTTAAATCCACTAAGCTACACCAGCCAGGGTTCATTGTGTTTTGTTTTGTTTTTTAAATCACCTTACCTGACAGAAAAGTGTTTTATTTTAATTTTTATTTCTGTGCTGACTGGCATATCATTCACAACCGTGGAAACAGCTATTCATCACCATAAAAAATATCAGGCAGTCCAGAACATGAATCTTTCTAGGAATAAGCAGGGTGTCTAAGTATTTTGCCATAAGGTAACCGATGAATCAGTGGGATGCACCAGATTTTCACAGTGGCCACACATCTCGTTACATGTTACACACTATGGTATTTTAAAAGGATTTTAGATCTAAAATCCTAGCTACCTCGATGACACCCTGCAGCTCAGTGCACCTCAGACCTTAACTTGTTTACACAAGTGTTTTGCCTGTAAGTTAATGTAGTTAATAAGTTTCTGCTGCAGGGTCCTCTGTAAACCTAACCTAGAACTTAAAATTCCATTTTTTATTCCAATCAAAGCAGCTGTTCTCTGCTAAAATACTGCTTAATACCAGACATATTTTTACTGTGAAAAATGTCTTTTCCAGTATATCTTTTTAAATCACAAATTAGTCCTTTATCTTTCTCAATATTTAAGCCCAATGTAGCAAATACAAACACTGAACATTGTTCAAAAGATATGCACTCTGCTTCAAACACACAGAAAACCTTCCATACGCTATATTTAAACATTTGTCTCTTCCAAGCATCAGCAATGTTTTCTAATGCCTTATCCTAGTATTCAGTGATAAATGAGTTTAGTTTGTGATTATTTTCTTTGTAAATCAGCCTTTCTTGCCACAACGTATCCCCAGGGCATGTGGCTCTTTGCCTTTGCTACTCAAACAGGGAGTCTCAAACAGGGCTCCGTACGCCTGTGCTTCAGTTTGGGAAAATTTTATAAGATTCCAGATGGAGTATATGACTTTAAAGTTTGCTGAACAAAATTATAGATGTGTGCCTTTTGTTTTCTGGGTATTTAATGCTCAAATGGCGTCTTAACTGTTACAGCTATATACCATAATTAACCAATATCTCTCTTTCGGTTGCTTCCAAGATCTTCTATTTGTTTTTGATGTTGTGCAGTTTCCCTGTGATATGCACAGAACAGATTTATGTCTTTCATTAATTCTGGAACTTCACTGGCATTCTCTCCTTGAATACTGCCTCTCCCACAATCTCTCCATTTGGAATTCTGATTAATAGATGTTGGCTATTCTTTTATGCACGCCTCTGAATCTTTCTCTCACATTGTTAATCTTCTTACCTTCTTATGAGGTATGTATATTCTTCAGATATATCTTTCAGTTCACTAATCTCATTTATATTTTAAAAGTCAATACCTGAATTTATAAGTAGATTACTTTCCATGAGAAGTCTTTTTAGTTTCTAAAATCTAATCTGGCTCTTTTACAAATCCTGTTTGTTGATTTGTTTTTAAGAATACAGCATCCTGTTCTTTCTTTATGTTTTTGATGCTTTATTTTATGTCCAGGATTTTTAAAATTTCCCCTTTTTCCCTCCTCCACCCAGCCTACCTTTCCACCCCCGCTCCCACAGGCAAAGCAGGAAAAATCAGGACACCTTAATAAAACAACAATCAAAAAAAGAAGTACAAATTGGTAGTTAGAAAGTAGTCATGGGGATGCACAGTGCAGCACAGGGACTAGAGTCAGTAATACAGTAATAACCATGCATGGTGCCAGGTGGGTACTGGAGATATCGAGGGGCAGGAAGGGAAAACACTTTGTAAAGTATACAACTGTCTAACCACTATGCTGTGTGCCTGAAACTAATACAAAACAATATTGACTATAAACTGTAATTGAAAAGTAAATTTTAACAGTCTTTTAAAAAAAACTTTAAAAATGTTTAATAATCTGGTAACCCTATTAAACAGAGTGTTTTTATTGGGGGGAGGTCAAGAGGCAGAGTCACGTCCAGCTCTCAGCTGCTTTTGCTGACTCTGACTCAGGAAAGGCTGTTTCCTTACGGGGCTCATCATTCTGGTCCGTGAGCTCATATTCAGTGAGGGTTTATCCGTGAGAATATTATGAAGCCTGGATTGAGGTTTTCATCCCTTCAAAGAAGTTTTGTACTTTCTCTGCCAGTTACGCAAGCAGCTATCCAGCAAGGGACTTTTTAATGTAAGTATCTTGGTTAATACATATATTTTAGGGTTTCTAGACCACTCAGAAAAATACATTTTAACCTCAAACTTGAATGATGGCATTTCTATATCCAGAAACTCTTAAAGGACAGTTATTATTTTTAATATCCTAGAAAGATGGGGAAAATTACTTGGCATTTCCTGTTGACAGAAAAATTATCTTCCCTAGTCTGCTACCATTTTTGTACTAAAAGCCATCAAGATTCCTTGGAGAAAAGGCTAATTCCAGGGCTGAGGCTGGGTAAGGGATAAGTGAGCCCGGAACACCTCATTGTACAGGAAAGTAAGAAATGCTCAAAGAATAATTAATGTGAGGAGGTAAAAAAGACAAGAATCAGTTTGAAGGGCCACATACCAGCCAAATATGAGACAATATCAGCTTCCAAATGATACTAATGGGTTATAATCCAAAAAATAGAAATCTATGAGTTCATGCTGCTATAAATAAGAGAAATAATAGTTCTTTCTTACAGTAGGTTGCCAACTAACAAACATAGGAGGAATTATTCCATTAGAAAATGATCAGTTACTGCTAAAACAAGTTGGTAAAAGCTTAAGGACTGGAATATTTACTTAGTCTCATAGTATCCCTCCAAAAATTATGAGTTAAAAACAACAGGCAAAATAGAAACATTATAGTGGGAAAAGACTAGACAGGCATTATCTTAACCAAGGGATGGAACCTCACATCGCCAGCAATAGGACAAACCACCACCTGCCTCTGGATGTGGAGTGTGAAAATGTTTGGATTATCACTTCGGTGGGTACTGCCATTAAATCGAATCCTGGGAAAACTGAGAAATAAGAATTGAAGTATAGTTTACAAAATAAGTGGCCTATACTCATCAAAAATGTCAAGGTCAAAAAGACAAGGTAAACTTGAAGAGCTCCTTCAGATTAAAGGAGAAAAGAAACATAAAAACTAAATATAATGTGTGATCCAGGATCGAAACCTGGAAGAGAATATGGTGATTATATCAATGTGCCATTTTGCCAGTTTCGATCATTGTTTACAATGCAGTTAAGAGAATTTCTGTTTCCTTCCATAATACATACTAACATAATTAGAAAAGGTAACATATTTAGGGCAAAAGCTCTCCAAGTCATTTCAAATGATTCAGAAGAAATGCACATATATACCTACAATACACAGAATGATAAAGCAAATTGAGGAAAATGTTAACAATCAGTGAATCTAAGTAAAGGGTATACAGGGAATATTTGCCCTATTCTTGCATCCTTTCTTTCAGTTAGACACATCAAAATAAAAATTTACAAAGTAAAAACATTTAAAAACTAAATAATCTTAACCAACTTACCAAGCCTATGTCAAATGCAATATATTTCGATCTCCCTAAAGCAAACAAGTGAGTAGTGACCTGCTCCCCACGCTCTGAGTGCCTCTCACTCTTGTAACCCCTGACCCCTTACCCCTGCCACACTGCTGAGTGAGGGCACCGGTCTCACACCTCTACACTAACATCGTGAAGCTTAATGTCTTAGTTGGATGTTAAAAAACTGAAATAGAAGGCTTAATATTTTCTTCCTGTACCCCAATATTGTTTATAAGCTCAACATAAAATCTACTTTGGATATTGCTATGCTAAAATCATATAGTAATTGTGACAGGAACTCTTGTTGCTTAGTAAGCGTTGGGCGTGGATCCAAGTGCTTTACATACAAATCCGTAAATGACAATTCTATGCGGCAGGTGACAGTATCACAACCATGGGAAAACTGAGGCACAGAGATACTAAGTAAATTATTCTGATTCAAGAAGTAGTAAGTGCTAGAAACAGATGTTGAATGGAGGCAGGTCTGCTTTGGAAAGTTAGTACTTTCAGCCATCATAATACCTTGCTTCTTCAAATATTCTGTTCTGTATGCCAGTGCAGACACTATGCCACTCATCTTTGTATTCTTAGCCTTTAGCACACCATGTAACACAAAGTAGGTCTCAACAAATACTTACTGAGCTTAACTGACTACCTCTCGCTTCATGCCCAATGAGCGTATATTGTGATTTGCAGTAACCGTAGGTGGTACTTACCATTACATAGATAAATCTCATTGCCCTCCCCAACTGGGTCTCGATATCCTCAAATGAGAGTTCTGAACTGGATAAGGAGTCCTGAGGTTGTTCCTAGAGAATAAGCTTCTGTCTTTCTATAACCTTCATTTCTGACCTTTGCATGCATTTCTGGTCAATGAACCCTAATTGGCCGTGGTCTACTGTCAAAACACACTCGGCTCCTCCTCTTCCCTCTGCCTTCGCCACCCGCTGAAGCTCCCTGCCCGTCAGCGGCCTGACAAGTCTATTCAAAGCACACGTGTGTATTTAATATTACAAAACCAACCTGACAAATCATATCGATGTACAGAGTATGCCCTCAAAGAAATAGTTCATGTGGTTCACTTCTCATACTTGTAAGTCTTGATTTGATTTCAGATATATTTCATTAAACAACACTGCAGCAATTTCTCCTAAATATTAAATATTATTTCAAAGTCTGGCCGTTAAAAAGATTGATTGCTTTCCAGACAAGAACCTGCTTATTATCCTTAATATTCGATGTGCTGTCTCAGAAAATCTATTCTAACAAGCCCTGGATATTTATTTATGGTAGTGATGATCACCAATATAAGTGAGGAAACCAATGAACTTCCTTCTAAATTAAAATTTGAGAAGTTTAGCCCTTCAGTGCAAGACAAAAACAAAAGTCAAAATTTATATGTGAAAATAAGCAAAGAGCTTTTGTCCTTTTCAGACAACTTTGGGGGCTTTTTTTCTTATTTTGCCAATATGAACACATTTTTTAAACAAGAAAAGCTAAGGCAAAATTATATTATTAAGATTCAGATTCGGTCAAGGAAACACAGTAATTCTTTTATTTCACAAGACTTTGCTGTTGCAGTGCATTTTCTGAAGCATATTGCCCCTGGAGATGCTTAAAATCAAACACAGCAAACAAATGCTAGTCATCCTGCCTGCAGCAGAGAAGGTGGGTCCCGCCCTGAGGAGCTCCGCAATTGAAAATGACAAGCCGGAAATGGACTCGAACATACACATCTTTCTCATCAACGATTCAAGGTTGTCACTCCCAGAACTAGGGTCTGGAGAGGCAGACTTATGGTCCCTATCCAAAGAAATGTGTAGAGCTGAAGCAGCGGTCCCCAACCTGTTGGGCACCAGGGAATGGTTTTGTGGAAGACAGTTTTTCCATGGACTGGGGGGGTGGGCAGTGAATGTATAGCCTGCTACCAGATACAGCTTAATTGTCACTTGCCACTCACTGACAGGGTTTTGATATGAGTCTGCAAGCAATTGATTTGTTACGGTCTCTGTGAGGTCAAGCCTCTCTGCTAACAATAATCTGTATTTGCAGCTGCTTCCCAGCACTAGCGTCACCACCTCAGCGCCACCTCGGATCCCCAGGCAGTAGATTCTCATAAGGAGCGTGCAGCCTAGATGCCTCACATGCACAGTTCTCAGTAGGGTTTGCGCTCCTGTGAGAATCTAACACTGCCACTGATCTGACAGGAGGCAGAGCTCAGATGGTGGTGTGAGTGATGGGGAGCGGCTGTAAATACAGATGAAACGTTGCTGAGTCACCCGCCACTCACCCCCTGCTGTGTGGCCTGGTTCCTAACAGGCCATGGATGGATACTAGTCCATGGCCCAGGAGTTGGGGACCCTGATCTAAAGGACTTGCAGAATGACTCTACTGTGTTCACGATAGCGGGTGACTGTCCAAGTCGGAGGGAAGCATGAGATGAAATGTGTGTGCCCAGAGGACCAAGCTTCAGGCAGGTCTGTGATTATTACAAGGAGGAATCAACAGCAGCTTCTGGAGGCCTGTTCCTAGAGTCTCACCCGGGGCCAGGAAATGTGCTGGAGAAACAGATGCTCAAGGCTGCAGCCCTGTTCCCGTGGAAACACGCCACCAGCACAGCACGATGAGTGGCAAGGCAAGGCCAAGCGACTTACGGACAGGACTGGGGTTGCACTCACAAATCGGGTTGGAGTGACCTCAGGTAAGAGTGCTCAGGGACAGTGAGACAGAGAAGAGCTCAGCCATTAAATTGAAAGCCACGTCTGAGGGAAATCCATGGCCCAAACCTCACAGCAGTGGGAGCCTTCCTTTTTCTCTCTCACTTCCCTTCCCAGTCTTACTCTACCTCTCACTACTCGATGCTAAAATATTTCTTTCATGGCAAGCTCACCCAGCAAACTAGCAGCTTAGTAAGAGTTAGGCCAATGCCTTTTATGTTGAGTGCTGAATCGCAAACATCAGTTGCATGAATCAACAGATGAAGTGAGTCTTAGCCTGGCTGGTCACACAGGAGGACTGATACCGGCCCTCATGAGGAAGAGAGAAAAGTCCTTGGTTGAGACCAAACAGTTCAGAAAGACAACCTTGCCTATCATTGATACTCTGAACAGATGTCTGCTCTCCTTACCTGGGTTCCTGGTCCCGCTGACTGACTCAGCTATGTTGATCCCTGGCCTTGGAACTCCAACCGGCCATTCAAAGCTGGTTTGAAGCCCCAGAACCTGTTCCTATGGATCTCTCCTACTTTCCTTTTGCACCAGAAGTGGCCCTGCCAGACAGACGTGCACCTACCGATTCAGTGATCTAGACGCGCCTGTGCTTCAGACACCTCACGTCCTTCCCGAGCAGCAGCAGCTCAGTCCCTGGTTTCAGACAATGTATCAGGTTCAAGCTCTGTGTCTATCCAGTCCTCGTCTACCGCCCTATCCCAGCAGCCGCCAGGACGTCAACGCGGCAGGTTGGTCATCAACAGATGTGAGCAAGGCTGCCATTAAGAACTTCCTCACTGCCACTAAAACACTCTGTTTTTATAGGTAGCAAATAAAAACAAGCACCAGAACACCGAGAGTTAATATTTTAGTGCACGCACGCACACACACACACACATATAAACACACAGTGTAAATTAATCAAAACCTTAAAATGTAATTATTTCCACACAAGATTTTGTAACTGCCTTTGAGTTAGTCAAGTGACTTGTGAAGTTGTCCAATGTTGAGCTGTCATTTGCAGCCATTCGAAGGTCAGGAAATCTGTATTACCACACTTGAGGTGAATTTTATGCTTAAATCTTGGGGCTATTCAAGGTAACATAACTATACAATTCTTTTTTTAAGGTTTTATTTATTTATTTTTAGAGAGAAGGGAAGGAAGAGAGAAAGAGAGGGAGAGAAACATTAATCAGTTGCCTCTCACATGCACCCATCCAAGGACCTGGCTCCACAACCCGGGCACATGCCCTGACCGGGAATCAAACCAGCGACCTTCTGGTTTGCAGGACAATGCCCAACCCACACAGACACACCAGTTAGGGCATCACTGTACAATTCTGTGATACACATTTACTCATAGTGATGGAGACACTCTGAACAGCTTCATGCAGGGACTGGCACGTTTGGTGTGCATGAGGCCTTACCCAGCGCCAGGGAGAACAGACCATAGGAGACAGCTTGCAAACATTCCCACAAGGCTGTGGAAAGGCTGTGTTGGCAGAAATGCAATCATTAAAGGTAGATCTGCGTCATGCATGTATAACTGAAGTTCTATCAATGGCGCACTCTCTCCAGATCATTTGGAATTATCTTAAAGGAAAAGCAGCCCCTAAAATGCAGGTCACCTGACATGGACAAGAATGACTGTATTGATGCTACTTGATACTTCAGCATGTGAAAGCAACTTTGAAACTCTCCCAAGAGGACACAGTCACAGAGCAGTGTACGGGGTGCAAATTGCTCCACCACATACTTACGATGTCCATAACGTACATGCCTTCATTTGGCAAAATTGGATTAGATCCTGCTTAACTCTCAGCCTGCCTGATAGCATATTCGAGTCCCAGCATTGTTATCCCAATTCTTCAAAAGAGATCTTTCAGCCCACAACTGCTGTAGCCCCAAGATGCACCATTGGCACCAGGTCTTACCATCTGTCCCGCACTGTTGTTCCATCTAAAGCAGCATCTCATTAGCCCAGCTCACTGCCAAAGCCACTGTTGTCCATTCCATTTGGAACTGGGTGGCCTTGCAGATGGCTGGGCTTCCTTCATGGACAGTCCCCTGCACGGGCTCCCATGGCAACTGTACTTCAGGTGTGGTTGTCCCTGGCACCTGTGCTGGTTGCCGGCTCCAAAGCACAGCCTCCCAGGAGCTGAGGACCTTGTCCTCCCCCATCCCCAGCCTGCAGTCTCAGCCTTAACTACATGGTAACTGCCCTTTGTTCAACCTGAATGAAGCACCTGCCCCCCTTGTCCCCTGCACTTCACCCCAACCTCGCTTAGACTGTCCAGTTTAATTGTTCCAGGAGCTTTGCACTTTTTGCCTCTTGTAAGGGGACCTCTCAGCGGCTTTTAACAAAAGCTGGTCACATCCCCTTGCTCACATCACTTTCCCTCCAGTTTTACCGACGTCCCCTGTTTTCCTTCTGCCCTGCCGCCTCCTCTTTCTCAGTCTCCACCGCCTGGTCTCTGCGTGTTTGGATTACTATTGAGTTACTTTCATAAACACTCAAATAGCACATACCATTAATACTTGCTAAATAACATTTTCTGTAAGTACCGTGCAGATATAATGCCCCAAGTTTCAGTGTTTTAACTTTCCGGGTCATCTCTCCCCATGTCATGACCTTAAATACCATCTACTCACTGACATCTCCCAATTCACGTGGCCAGCCCCTGGAATTCCAGATCTGCTTACCTAACGCCCTGCTGAACATTGCCCCTCACACAGCTGATAGGAATATCCAGCAGCTTGTTGTGTCCAAACCAGGCCGGTTCCCCTGCTCAGACATGCCAGCTCCCCGCACCAAGTCTCCTACACGGGCCAGCAGCAAATCCGTTCATCCTTAGTTGCTCAGGCCGGAAAGCTGCATTCCTTTCTTCCTCTTAACCAAGAATTAATTCATCATCCTACCCTTTGGATCCACCTTTGGTCAGAGGTGTGCTCTGACCACTTCCCTTCACCTCTGCCGTCTTAATCTAAAGCAGCATCTCTCGTCTGGATAATGGGAGAGCCTTCCAGCAGGCCATGCTCCTTCCACTCTTGCCTTCCTATTGTCTATTCTCCATGCAGAAGCCAGAGGAGGGTCACAAACCCTCCTTTGGCTTCTCATCATACATAAAATACCGGGTCCGGCACAAGTAATGCTGCTTTTTTATTACAAAATCTTTTATTACAAAATCATAAGCATGCAATGCTGCAACATAACAATATCACACTCAAGCACACCATATGACACTTCAGGTGAAATGTTCAAATTAAAACTACAAATTATTTCACCATATTATTACCCTACCAACCATGCTCAAGCAGGCCTTACTTCTGCTGGACCCTGTATTTCCAAAACCCTTTCTGCAGCTCCAAGGCCTGCAGTGATTTGACCCCAATCACCTCCCCGGCCTCATCCTCTACTCTCCACCCCTCCCCAGATCCCTTTCACCAGCCTTCTATTCCCCAAGCAGGCCTTTGCTCACCTTCTTCCCTCTGCTTGGAATGTTCCTTCCCGAGACCTTTGCATGGTTCTCTCCACTTAACTCAGGTCTCTGCTCAATTATTATTTCCCTGGGGAGGCTGTCTGGCACCTACGACCGCAGCTCCCTTCACTCTCTTCCATCTCCCTTCATACCACGTCCTTTACCCCTTTGCTCTACTGCCTTCTTCCCATTTTCTTTGCCCCACAGTACCTATCCTACCTATATATCGTCATAAAGTATCTTGAGTCTCCCAGTGGAGAATAAGACATTCTGTCTCATTCATTGTCTTTTCCTTGTGTCTAGAAGAGGACTTGGCACCCAGAGCTAAGTTACCATTTATTCATGAGCTCATTTCCCAGTCGAAGTTAACTTTCTGCCACCAGAAAACAGATTTGACCTAAAAAATAAAGATGTAGTTGTTTTTGCTATGTTTCTTAACCACACCAAGAAGAATAATCCTCACCCAATTATAACTCTAATAACACCCAGGGACCACACTAGGGAATCTCTTTCAAACAGTACTTCGTTGAATCATAAATTGATGCACAGAACAAAATTTCAAGTATAGTTGGTCCCCAAATGACAACTTTTTGTTCAATGTCATTTCATTGTAACATTGATGAAATGCCATAAGAACTTAACTCTTGTTTATATCAGCCTCTGGTACGATTGGTTTCATTATACATCATTTTGCTTAAAGTCTCAGAACCTATTGATGATGTTAAATGAGAACTTATGTAAACTTGAAAAAAAATGGAATAGAATAAGTGGTTTCAAATTCAGAATTCTCCCCCTGATACAGTAGCTGATTACTATCCCTCAACGTGCTGTTCCAGTTTTTCCAACATTTTTATTTTGGCTTGGTAATTTACAAAGGGGACAGGGAGACAGATTGTAGTTCACCACTAGTTTAAAGTGGCCACTTCTATTATACTGTGATTCTCTGGGACACCACATTGTTAAGAAACTATCATTCATTTAGTCAACACACATTTAATACCTCAGAGTTGGTGTTTAACTCATCATTGTTCACCTGAGACTTCCCTGTTATTTTTAGCATTGAAAGTCCCATGTCTTGGAAAAACCCATGGTCGAACACTATAAAAATTACATAATAATTACTCTTAGGATTTGGGCCTGCACAACAGAGTGTGTGCGAAGAGTCACTTACTGAGACAGAACTATCAGGGTGGGGGCACCGGTAGCACAGTATAATTAGCATTCCTTTTTTGAGATGTCGACTAGGTATACAAGGAGGAGGTGGCTCAAGCAGTCCCAACTTGAAGAGGGAGTTGGAGACAGAGCTGGATGGCTTGGACCCTTGCCTTATTGACAGCATTTCAGAGTTACAAAATTGACTGATATCAGCCCGGGGAGTGAGCATTATAAGGGACCTACAGACAGCTCTGCTAAGGAGTGTTGTTATAGAAGATGCTCTCAGAAAAGTCACTGCCTGGGCACACTCCCTGAATACGTGATGACCAGACATACCGAAATAGGCCTCAGGTGGTGGGAAAAGCCATTCATGAAATGTAGTAAAAGGCTTTTTTTTCTTAAGGAATATCATCCTCAAAGCCAGAATCCCCCATTCTAGTTTCTAATCCAATCAAGCGGCCGTTTTCTAAACAAAATCAATGGTTTCTGCTTCCAAATGGCCTCTGACTAGAGAATTCAATACAGCCTCAATCAACCTATCGCTGAGATATCCATAAAAACAATTTTGAAAAAAGACTCACCGCAACTTTGGAGGCCAAGACTGTCAGGAAACATAAGAACATAACTCGAGAGGAATTGACACTAATTATTCGAAGGATAGAACTAGAATATGGACAACCCAAACATTACTTGTACTCCCTTCTGAATTCTTACTGAAACTACAGGATGGATTTTTATTTTGGACTCAAGACCAAAAGAAAACAAGACCAAAAAAAAAAAAGATAGCAGCACAGTTTTTAAACTAAAATGTAAATAGAAAAGAACCAGCTTACCAGGCAGTAACATGCTGGCTCCCAAAGCAGTTGCAGGGGAAGCTGAGAAATGGCCCAATTTATACCACAGGCACTTGCAGGTGAGAATAAGGTAGCAGAGGCACCAGGTGCCGCTGATGTCGAGGGGGAGATGGGGCTACGAAGAAGAGCATTCATTAGGTTTGTTACCCTCTTGGGGCCCCATCCCCTGCTGCAGGCAGCTGGGTGCCCTTCCCTCCCCCTTCCTGGCAGAAAAGGGAAGGTTCTCTCTCTAGAGATAGTAAAATAGACATTCTTCAGACCCGGGAAAGTCGGGCACAGTTAAGGGTGGAAGGACCATACTGACCGCCAGTGAATTAAATGAATGTTTGCACCCAGAGTCCACTTCAAATGCACATATGCCCCTGTCTAAATGTAAAAACTAAAACTGTAAAACCCTTGGATAAAAACATGGAGTTTATGGAGTAAACCTCCGTTACTTTGAATTAGACAATAGTTTCTTAGATACAACACCAAATGCACAAGTAATCAACATAAAAAATAAATTAGACTCAAAATTAGAAACTGTGGGCTTCAGAGGATACTGTCAACAAAGTAAAAACACAACCCAAAAAGGGAGAAAATATTGGCATGTCATATATCCAAAAAGGGTCCAGGATGAACATGTAAAGAACTATTACGATTCAACAATATGAAGACAAATAACCCAAATGTTAAATGGGCAAAGGATCTCAACAGACACTTCTTAAAAAAAGATATGCAAATTGCCAGTAAGCACATGAGACGATGCTCAACATTATAGGGAAGGGCTCATCAAAACCCACAGTGAGTTGCCTGCTGGGAGGGGCAGGCTGTCATCAGAAGAAACAAGTGTCGGTGAGAATGTGGAGGCACCGGAGCCTCAGACACTGCCGGTGGGGATGCAGAGTGGGGCAGCTGCTTTGCAAACGGTTTGGCGTCCATTGCAGCGTTAAGCACAAAGTTGCCATATAACGCAGCTCTGTCACTCTTAAGTACACAGCCAGGAGAAATGAACACATATGCCCACACAAAACTTGTACTGAAATGTTCATAGTAACATTATGTATTATAACCACAAAGTGGGAATAGCCCAAATGTCTATCAGCTGAGGAATGGACAAGCAGAATGTCCATATTCACACAATGGAATATTGCTCAACTGTGAAAAGCGTATGAAAAGGAAAGATGTTCTGACACACACTCCAACATGCACGAACCTTAATAATGTCTGCTAAGTAAAAGAAGCACAGAAAGTCTATATGTTGTATGATTACATTGATATAACTATCCAGAGCAAGTGAGTCTACAGAAATGGAAAATAAAGCAGTGGTTATTGGGGCCGGGAAAATGGGCCATCGGGTGTGACTCCACTGGGTGTGGGGCTTCTCTAGGGGATGACAAAACTGTTCTGAAATTTGATAAGGGTGATCAATACTAAACTCTGTGAATATATTAAAAACCATAGGATTGTACACTTTAAAAGAGTGAACTATTCACTTATGTTTCAATAAAGCTATTATTTTAAAAATACTTTTTAAAGTTAGAAAAAGAATTTTGATCCCAAAATCCCCCACCTGACTAACACATTTCGTGGGGGCAGACGAAGTCAAATTCTTTTAACCTTCTCACATATTAGTGTTTCCCTTTTGATTCGCACATTTTGAGAAATAAAGAGAACTTTTGTAAAACATTAAGGTAAGAAGAAAATATAAGCCAAAGAAAAATAGCAGTATAGGGAAATACAGAATATTTGTTCTAAAAGCAGAACAAAATTAAATTTAAAGAAAAAGAAAGAAAGAAAATTAAAATATACCAGTGATTCCAATATATCTAAATTGGTTCAACTCCCCACAAAAGACAAAAAAATCCCAAATTGGGCCAAGTCAAAACCCAACTATACGTTGTTTGTCATTATAGAGGCCTACTTACTATTCAAGTAGAAATGAAATAAACTTAACTAAAGAACAAAGGACTTTGAAATCTATTTTATCTCTCTTTTTCTTTGTCTTATTGAGAAATCTTTGTTCTTAGAGTCCCTGCAGCTTCAGAACACTGTCTGTTCTCTATCTATCGTTCCCTCTGGACCTCCGACGGGAAATTAGTGTTCCTCAAGGCAGACACTGTTAGCAGCTTAAACAACTGTTCCTCCTTCCCCCTTGATAACCACTGATTTTGTTAAATTGTCAATCACACCAGTGCCTAGAACAGGCCAGGCCCCTTGTCCTTACCTAAGGGGAGGAATCCTGGTAATTCTGAGCCAATAAATGTAACCTGTTTCCTTCAGCAGTGACTGCATTAGGGAAACACAAGTGACACTGTTCTGGACAAAGAGAAGGGGAAGTCTGCTAAGGACACTCTGGGGAAATTCTGCTTTGTAGAAGGAGGTGGTGCCCCTCGAATGGTAGTGTATAAGATGTACCTGGAGTTGCTGGAACACTCCTGCAGCACAGTTGGGGAGGGAGGTGCAGATGACACGTGCCGATGAGGCAGAGCAGAAAGATAAAGAAAATCTGGAACTTCATGATTTTGGACCATAAACTTAAGAACCCCTAGAAAAGCCATATTTTTTGGATTTAAAGAGAGCACAGTTTTGTTATTATTCAATTACATTATTTTTCAAAAAACTTTCAGACAAAATCATTTTTACGAACTCATTCTTTGCTTAATATATAAGTACCCATAACTTAGGATAGTTTTATGTTTGGGTGGTGGATTTCAGGAGGATGAACGTGAAATTGAATTTGAGGTGGGGAGTCAAAAATATTTGAAATGATTGAAATAATCTAAGTGGTGTTGCAGAACTGGGCAGCCAAATTAAGAAATCAAACCTCACACAAACAAACCTTAGAAGTCTCTCCTCGATCTTTATTCATTAGTGACTCCAGCAATTCATTATGAATTTTAGATATTTAGGATAATAAGATGAAAGTTGGGGATGGAGAGAAGGCAAAGATTAGAAAAAAGCAGAAAGATTGGGCATGTGGATTTATCCTTAAAAAGCTGGCGAAATCATTTTTTTAATTGTGTTGAAATCAGGTAAAGTCAGCCCCCATATTTTCTCAAAACACTTAGAAACCAATAAAATCCACTAATAGTCTGTGACCAGACTCTTCTCCAATTTCTTTTTACCTATGGAGACTCTTTTGTGTCATGAATACAATGTAGCTAAATTATGTGATAATGAGAAAAGGTCATGGAAATAAACAAGAGAGAAAAAGGCGGGGCTAATACATGCAATTAAATTACTTCTGCTTCAAAGAAAGAATCTAGACTAAATTGCAGACTAGAAAGTAACAATATTGAGAATACCAAAATTTAAGTGAGATGGCAAAAGTTTTATTCAGCCAAAACTTTACAGCCAAAATTCTTTCATTGTTAAAAAAAGAATCAAATCAACTCTAGAAACTAGAAAAATTACAACAAAATGTACCTAAGAAAAATAGAAATGAGGAGATTGTAATGCTAAAAGAAAAAAGCAATAAAATATTAAAGGAATAAATAGTATACATTATTTTCCTTACATGCCAGATCTTGGTTCTTTAAAATTATATAATGAATAGAGAAACTTCTGCCAGGGATTATTCCAAAAATAAGTGAAATTATTAATATATAAGGAATGATGAAAATTCTCTACAAAAATATAAGCAAGAAAATTTTATTTAGTAACAGGTAGAGAAATTGAGTAGATCAAAAACTTTTTGGAAAAAACAAATTGTTTCCAATGAATTATGTCAAAATATTAATCCCAG
>PVIA01006877.1:0-90875 GCA_004024845.1 Tonatia bakeri | reverse complement strand
GTTCACGGGGCGGGGCACCCCAGTCGCTGGGTTGTGACGTTGTATGTGGGGGCGGGGTCTGAGAGGGAACAATGGCGCCTGCTCCGCTCTCTCTAGGACTTCCGTCCCCTCCACTGCCTCCCACAAGCAAACTGGGCCCTTGCTGTGCTGGCTCCCGGGCGGTGGGCTGGTGCACTTTCTCGGACTCTGTGGGCTTCCCTGAGAAGTTTCCTGTGAGGCTGAGAGAGTCTCCCTGCCTCAGCTCCCAGATGGGGCTCTTAAGCTTTGAAACGCGGCGGCGCTGCCCGTTTTCACTTAGTTTGTGAGCAAACGTGTGGCTGCGGACAGCCAGCTGCCCTGCACCCCTCACTGGGTCTGCCAGTCGCCTCCGCGCCCAGGGTCCGCCACCGGTCCGTCCGCTGCCGTCTGCCCCCTGCGCACCCGCGCCTGCCAGCCAGCGTTTCTTCCCGCCGGGACCCCTCGACCCCACTCCGCAGGCCTCCCGACTCCGCCACTCCTTACCGGTCTGGATGTACTGGAGCCCGACTTCTGTTCAATTAATTTCTCTCTGTTCTGGTTGTTTATCATTTCTCAATTTTTGTTGTCCTTAGTTTTGGTTGCGCGAGGAAGCACAATACGACTGCCTATGCCTCCATCTTGGCCGGAACTCCTCCAATACAAATTAAAAAGAGAAAAAAGCTGTCCCCTTTCCAGTGTGAGGGAAGCCACACCTTTCCCTGGTCCCACCGCTTCACTGTTTCCATCTAGAATCAGCTTTCCTCCCTTTCCCATCAGTGGCCACTGCAGCCCAATTCTTATGCTTATCCTGAGTCCTGTGTGGGAGCTTCCATCAGGTACCCCTGTTAGTAAAAAAACTGTTACTTGCCTTTTTCTGCTCCCCCAAAGGAAAGCTGAGACTGGCCGTTCTTACAGGAGCCAGGAATAGGGGAAATTGCCTTTTCCTTCTTCTGAGTTGCTCCTAGTTTGTGGTTTATGTATTCAGTAAATGTTTGCTGAGTTTCTACTATGTGTTAAGCGCTGTGGTGGGCTGTGGAGACGTAATAGTAGATAAGACAGGACCCTGCTCTCAAGGAGTTTACTTTTTAGTAAACGAACAATGGGAATAAATAGATGGATCTAACAGTCATGGAGGTGCCCTGAAAAAGTCTCACCAAAGAGAGAATGTTTGCCTTGAGACCTAATATGAGAAGAATCAGGCCAGGATGGATGGCATTCCAGGCAGTGGAAACAGTAGGTACAAAGGTACTGGGATAGAAAAGAGCTTGGCGTGTCTAAGGAATAGATTAGGCCGGTGGGAGAGAGAGTGGAGTGGAGATGTAGCTGGAACTGGTCTGGGCAGGGCTTCGTAGAAAAGTAGGAGCAGAAAACTGTTAGGTATTAACATGCAAGTAACTCAAGGAGGGATAGCACCTAAGGACATCCTTGGGTTCTCACCCAGGGACTGTAACTTGCTGAGTTCCCTGGGTGAGATTCTAAGTCAGTGGTTCTCAAACTTGGGCATGCATCTGAGTCACCTGGAGGGCCTGTTGCAACACATTGCCGGGCCTCAGCCCAGTTTCTGATTCAGTACATCTGGCTGGGGCCCAGAATTTGCCCACAGAACTTAATGTCTATTAAGTTCCTGGGTGATGCTGCTGCTGCTGGTCCTTGGACCACTTTGAGAATTGTGCTGTAAGCAAGTCACAGATTCTCTCTGAGTCTTTTTCTTTTTTTTTTTTATTCCCTCTCTCTTTTCTTTTTATATCAGTGTGTGGTTGCCTCTTGAATGCCCCGTCTTGGGGACCTGGCCCCAAGGACTGTGTCCTGACTGGGAATCAAACTGGACACACTTTGTTTTTTTTTTAAGTTTATTTATATTTAGAGAGAGGGGAAAGGGGGGAGAAAGAGAAGAAGAGAAACATCAACATGTGGTTGCCTCTTATGCAGCCCCTTCTGGAGGGAGACCTGGCCCGCAACCCAGGCATGTGCCCTGACTGGGAATCAAGCTGGTGACCCTTTGGTTCGCAGGTCGGCACTCCATCCACTGAGCCACACAAGCCAGGGCTCTTTTGAGTCTTTTTCATTAGTAAATTGCCCTTCTCTCCTGGTTCATATTATCATCAAATAAGATAAAGTATGGGAAATCCTTTTGTAAAAAGTAAAAAAGACACACAGAGGAATTACAACGTAATAATGTTTAACAATCACTACTCCCATGTGTGTTTCCTTCACAGCCTACAAAGAATATTCATCTAGCACACGAACAGCTGACTGCTTAGGAGCAGTGGCTACTTCACTTGATTCACACTAAGCTCGTCTGACCCTCTGACTGCGATTGTTTGATAACTACTGTCGCTGGAGGGATGGATACCTGTCTTGTCCTGCCTGGGAGAAACCCTTGGATTCATCCCTGATATTCACCCACAGACAGAGACTTGATGATGCTTCAGTGTCTGTGGTTATTTTTGTCAGCCATCACTCCCACGCGCCCCTGAGGAAGCACGCCTGAGTCACCGGGAGGCCTGGGAGGGAGCTGACAACTGCGCGGCTGGTATCTGGCTGCTGAGGGGAAGGAGGAGGAGTGCCACCCCCTGTGCTTGCTTTGAAGATCCCTGGGATGTTCATCGATAGGATACGTGTGTAAGAAATACACTTGATGTGTGATTTTTATTTGTATTCGCTCACAGATTCAATCAGTATTTTTGCATGTCTGTTATGCAGCAGGCATTGTTTTAGTCTCTAAGGATACAGCCATGTAGAAAACAATAAAGTCTCCCTATCATGGAGTTTATGTGTTATAATACCCTCATGGGACATGTATTGAAAGCGTACCATGTGTCATGAAATTTATAGTCTGGCAGAGAAGGTAGACTTGTAATCAAATAAATGAAGTGTTACAGGGCTGGAGGGAGAGAAACACAGGATAGGGTACAGTGACTCACAAAGGAGGAAGAAGGTCCTGAGAGGCATCCGGCAACCTGGTACTGAAGACAGTGGCATTTTCCAGGCTGACTAAGGGGGAGGAATTCTGCAAAGAGGAAGCAGCATGCTATAGCTTGGCACATTGGGTACCTGCAAATGGTTCCACAGAATCAGTGCAAGCGATGGAGGGGAGGCTGAAAAGGTGCAAGGGGCCTGGCCATAAAGGGTCTTAGGTGACAATTCTGCATTCATGATACTGAAGTGTTGGAAAGGTGAGGTCAGAGAGTGATATGACAGTGCTATGTCATGGGCATATTCCTCCAAAGGGGTGTGGAGGTAACTAATAGGAGTAAAGAACTGGAGGCAAGGAGACAGAGAGGTGACTAGTAGGCATAAAAAATGATGCAGGCTGAAATCAAAATAAGGGTGGTCAGGGTGGAGAGGTAGGGTTGGTAGCATAGGTAGCTAAGTTAATAAAGGAAAGGAGCAAAGGGAATCAGACATTATTAAGCATAATCAACTAGGGACCACATGCCTAATCTGCTAGGAAGTTAGAGCTTCACACACTCCCCAGGGAATCACAGCATCTCCCCACCAAGGGGATTAACACCCCTCCCTCCCCTGTGTAGGGAGAAAGGACCAGTTTTCCAATCTCCCCAGGGTACAACTGGTCTGTTCCCAGCAGATACCAGGGGAGAGGTAAAACGATACAGGGGAAATTCTTCTGTTGGGCACATGTCCAGTAGAAGCCAAGGTGGTGAAGTGGGAGGGGAGGGGTTGGCTTCTGCTGTGAGGCATGCGCAGTAGGAACTAAGATGATGACCATAAAGGCCTGTCTAGCCTGGGGAAAGGATCGGGTTGGATAAGGGACACAGAACCAGGGAAAATCTAGGAAAGGGATTGGTTAGGGGGTGATTCAGTACTAGCCCAGGAAGGATTCGGAAGTTGATTGGTTAGTTTGAAAAAGCACCTGGTCCTTCCCAAGCCTAATATAACCTAACCTTAACAGTAACACACACTCTTTCATTCATTCACATGTTGTCTCTCCATAGCAACCATGTGGCCTGAGCTGTCACCTGGGGTCTGGCAGCCACGCAGACTCCAATTGCAGGCCTGGGCACAGTGCTAGCCAGGGTTCAGCTGGGAACAGACTACACGGGCTGGATGGGGACAGACATGGACCAAGCTTCAGCATTGCATGGAACTTTTGGACCTTGGCCTTTGAACTGGACTTGAAGACCAGTTTGGATTTTTTCACAGTGGGATGGATGGCGATGAGACACTGGCAACTCAGGGGCAGTCCTTTGATTTTGCAACTTTTACCACTCAGCCTTATCCTCCCAAATATGGGTCCCTGGAATGCTTTCCTTGTGACTCCGTGAAAGGACATTATTTCCACCAGCAACAGGGTCAAAGAGACATGTTGAGGATTTTCAATTGACAGGACTTGGTTACAAGTTTTCCTGAGGGCAGGAAAATGCTGAGGGAAAGAGAAAAAAAAAGCTAGAGGAGCCAGAGCGTGGGGAGAAAAGGACTGCTGTGCTGCATATGCAGAGTTGGAGATGCCCATTGCAAAAGCACTGGGTGTGGCTGGCTCAGTGGATTGAGCACTGGCCTGTGTACCAAAGGGTCACTGTTTCTATTCCCAGTCAGAGCACATACCTGGGTTGCAGGCCAGGTCCCCAGTAGCGGGCACATGAGAGGCAACCGCACACTGATGTTTCTCTTTCTCCCTCTCTTCCCCTCTATCTAAAAATAAATAAAATCTTAAAGAAAAAAAAGCACAGGAATGTGTTCCAACTAGGCACATGCAGTTGAGAACTGAGCCATTTAGAAGTAACTGAACCCAAGTGAGTGGAAGAGGTCACCAGGGATGAGAAGATGAGCGAGGACAGATCAGTGGGGCATGTGCTGTTTAACATGCTGGAGGAGGAAGGGGAAGCTCTGAAGAGAACCTAGAGGCAATGTCAAAGAGGAAGAGGGCAAACTGAGAAGAAGCACCCTGGCAGCCAACGGTGGAGAAAGCCCCAGAAAGAAAAAAGTGCATTCAAACTTCCGGCCAAGATGGAGAGTAGGTAGACACACTGTGCCTCCTCATACAACCAAAAGACAACAACAATTTAAAAACAAAAAACAAACAGAACTGACAGAAAATTGAACTGTATGGAAGTCTGACAACCAAGGAGTTAAAGAAGAAATATTCATCCAGACCAGTAGGAGGGGTGGAGTTGGGCAGCCGGGCAGAGAGGAGTCTCAGCAAAGCAGTGGCTGGTGGACCCAGAGAGGTGGTGGATTGTGGAGTGGGGCACACAAGGCTACAACTGGTGGACTGGGTGGTTCCACATTTGTGTGCAGATAAACCAGGCAAAACAAAGGGGGAGTGGGATGGACTGCGCAGCCCAGGGTCCCAGTGTGAGGAAATAAAGCCTCAAACCACTGATTGAAAACACCTGTGGGGAGACCCACACAACCCTCTAGGACCCTGTACTGTGTGGGTCCTAGAACATACACAAACCCACCCACACGGGAATCAACACCAGAAGGGCCCAGTTTGCTTGGGGGAAGAGGTGGAAGTGACTGAAATCTGGCAGAGAGTGGAGCAAGCGCCATTGTTCCCTCTCAGACTCCTGCCCCATATGCAGTGTCACAACCCAGTGTAGTGGGTTACCCTGCCCTGGTGAACACCTAAGTCTCTGCTCCTCACTATGTAACAGGCGCACTGAGACAAAAAAAAAATAAAAAAAAAATCAAAGCTCCAGAAAAAATAAAACTAAGTGATGAAGAGGTAGTTAACCTATCAGATGCACAGTTCAGAACACTGGTAATCAGGATGGTCACAGAATTCATTGAATTTGGTCACAAATTAGATGAAAAAGTGAAATAAAAGAAAATGTACTGGGAACCAATAGTGATGGGAAGGAAACTTGGACTCAAATCAACGGTGTGCACCAGAAGGAAGAAAGAAACACTCAACCAGAAAAGAATGAAGAAACAAGAATTTAAAAAAATGAGGAGAGGCTTAGGAACCTCCAGGACATCTTGAAACATTCCAGCATCTGAATTATAGGGGTACCAGAAGGAGAAGAGGAAGAGCAACAAGTGGAAAAGTTATTTGAACAAATAATAAAGGAGAACTCCCCCAATCTGGCAAAGGAAATAGACTGCCAGGAAGTCCAGGAAGCTCAGAGAGTCCCAAAGAAGTTGGACCCAAGGAGGAACACAACAAGATTGCATTAGCCAAGATTAAAGATAAGGAGAGAATCTTAAAAGCAGCAAGAGAAAAGGAGACAGTTTCCTACAAAGGAGTTCCCATAAGACTGTCAGCTGATTTCTCAAAAGAGACCTTGTAGGCAAGAAGAGGCTGGAAGTATTCTAAGTCATGAAAGGCAAGGACCTACATCCAAGATTGCTCTATCCAGCAAAGCTTTCATTGAGAATGGAAGATCAGATAAAGTGCTTCTCAGAAAAGGTCAAGTTATAGGAGTTCATCATCACCACACCCCTTATTATATGAAATGTTAAAGGGACTTGTCTAAGAAAAAGAAGATAAAAAACATGTACAGTAAAATGACAGCAAACTCACAATTATTAACAACCACACCTAAAACAAAAACAAAAACAAACTAAGCAAACAAGTAGAACAGGAACAGAACCACAGAAATGGAGATCCCATGGAGGGTTAGCAACAGGGGAGTGGGAGGAGGAGAGAAGGGGAAAAGGTAAGGAGAATAAGTAGCATAGATGGTAGGTACAAGATAGACGGGGGGGGGGAGGTAAGAATAGTATGGGAAATGTAGAAGCTAAAGAACTTATATGTATGACACATGGACGTGAACTAAAGGGGGGAATGTAGGTGGGAGAGGGTGTGCAGGGTGGAGGGGAGTGAAGGGAAGAAAATGGGACAACTGTAGTAGCATAATCAGTAAAATATATTAAAAAAAGAAAATAAAAAGGAAAAAGTGCATTCAATCCTGACTGGTGTTGCTCAGTGGATTGAGTGCGGGCCTATGAACCAAAGAGTCGCTGGTTCAATTCCCAGTCAGGGAACAGGCCTGGGTTGCTGGGCCAGGTCCCCAGCAGGGAGCACCTGAGAGGCAGCCACACATTGATGTTTCCCTTTCCCCTCTCTAAAAATAAATAAATTAAATGACTGAAAGGATATCGCAAGGTAGTAGGAAATTAGAGTAGAAAGCAGCTGTCTAGGTCTCAGGACTCTGAGGAACATCTGCAAGGGGTGATGCAAGCAGAAATAAATTCAGTTCCTGCAGACATTTAAATCAATACACACAGAGAAAAAGTGGAATGGACCCTCAGCAAAATCCCAAAACACTCTGCGCTTTCAGTACCTTGCACATGTCACAAGCAGTGGCACTCCAGGTGCTGTGCTGTGCCCAATGGGCACTGGAGGGAACAGGACGGACAAAACCCCAGTCCTCGTGGAGCTTACTTCCTAGTAGGACATATGGGCAACAAACAAGCAAATAAACCAAGTGACTGCAGAGTGTGGTAAATTCTGTAAACAAAATAAACTAGAACGAGCCATAGAAACTGAAGAATTACTTGAGATATATAGTATCAGTTTATCTGGCTGAAAAATTTCCAACTTTACACACAGATTTTATGTGCCATCATAGTGTATGATTTACCACATCTTGCCTGGTTAGAATTTTCTCCTGTTACATTTTGGACAACCCTGGCTGTCCAAGGTGTGAGTGGTGGGGGAGGGGTTGTGGGGGCAAGAATCCTGTGATATGCTTCCTGAGGCTGCACTCTGGTTCCCTGGCTTGGAGCAGCAGGAACTGGTGGCAGAGATGGGTCACTAGGAAGCTGGAAGGGGAAGGAAGGTGAATAGATCTCACTTTATTCAAATGCATGTGTGGCTGTTGTTTCTGTTGGAGCAGTACCCCTTCCTCACTTCTGATAACACCTCCTGCTCCAGCCGCAGAAGAAATGCTCAATCCAAGGCCCTCCCAGTGTTTTTCAAATTGGGGGCATGGACATGAACTCAAGGATGAAGGTGCCTTTACTGTCCTGTGTGAAGAGGCTTAACTGCAGAAAGCAAAATGAAGCCAAAATACCCAGAAGGGTGGAATAGGACGTGGAGAAAGAGTCATGTGTTTCCAGCCGTCCCTGTAGCCAGGTCTGGCCTGCTGTGAATTGTGGTTTGGTTATCTGAGCCTCTTCTTTCGCCTAAGCTGATTCTGATTGAGGTTCTGCCATTTGCAACTAAAGTGTCTTCATCATTATGATATAACTGAAGTCACAGAGTTGGATCATATCACAGTTTAGTCCTGAAGTGGAGGTTATGCTGAGCAAAGCAAGGACCCCTCACAGTGGGCTTTGACATGTGCAGCACTACCAGTCAGAGGACAGGGAACCCCATACTAACCTGGGGCAAAGATCCCTGCCGTGTTTGCCTCATTCAGAGGTCTCATCTCCTCATGGCTCTCAGGGCCAAAATGGACTTTGGGGAATGGCTGCTTATAGCTAGGATGAGCTAAGCTGCTGTGACAAAGAGACCCCAAGGATGTACACTAGCTCAAACACAGAAATTTATTTCTCATTCACATAACAGACGGCAGCATGTGCTCTCAGTGGGCAGGTGGCTGTCTCCCGTATGATGGTTCAGAGATCCAGGATCCAACCTGTGGCTGTACCATAGCCTAGTTCTCATCTATATCTTGCTAGCACAAAGGGAAAGATAATTCTCAGAAGCCTTGGTCAGTAGTGGCACAAGGCACAAGGCACTTCAGGTCACATTCTACTGGTGAGGACTATTCATATGACCATATTAAATTGCAAAGGGTGCTGGGAAATGTAGTCCAGCCTTGCACCTTTTATACCTCCCATCACTACAAAAGGGGAGGATAATTTTAGTGGGCAGAAAAGTTTGACATTCTGAGGACTAAGTGGTAGGTACTCAGCTGCTTGGACTCTAATTCTAGACCAGGGTTTCTTAATTTTGACACTACTGACATTTTAGAATGGATACTTTTTGGGGGGTGAGAGAGAGCTGCCCTGTGCATTGTAGGGATGTTCAGAGAGTTGGCTTATAATCCACTCAGACAGATGAGCATCACAGAGTAGCCACTAGACATAGAAACCCTGGCCTCTGTCTACTTGATACCAGATGTACCCCTTCACCTACTTCCCTGGTCCCAGTGAAGCAATGAAAATGTCTCTGATCATTGCCAACTGTCCCTGGCACACAAAATCGCCCCCCATTGAGAGTCATTGCTCTAGACAACAAGGGCAATGGTTGAAATCTTCTGTCAGCTAGGGATGGAATACAGCATGTGCCGGTCACCCGGTCACTTGGGAGGCTTCTGGTGTTGCAGCTTGTTTTTGCTCACAGGGTTGAGTGAGAGACAGCTTAACCAAGGTGCTGAAACTTGCAGTTTCAGAGACACCAGAATGACACAAACTCCAGCCCTCAGCCTCCAGAGTATATGATGAGAAGAACACTTAGGGGACTCTGCAGAGGCTTGTCACAGCCTGAGTCTCATGCTAAGAGGTGCTCTGCCAAGTCTTTTCACTTCACTCAGTGCAAAACTCAAACCCCTACTGGGTCGTTTGCAAAGGACCGACCTTCTAAGGGATTTGGTGCTGGTTCCCTGAGATTTATGAGAAATCAGATTTTTTGATCCCTTACCTACCACAAGCAATGTTTGTGGGCACCTGGTGAATTCTTTTTCTGCATGGACATGATGAACTAGAGGGAAATGGGCTGTCCTGGGACAAACAGTGAGAACTCCTTGCCACCTGGAGAAAACCAGGTGGATTACCGTCCAGCAAAACATTGGGATGTTAATAGTTTGCTTCATTTTGTGGAAACCCAACAGCTGTTCTGACTCCGTAGGAAAGAGGTTTTCTGGCTAGAGCTGATGGCGGTTTCTTCATATTCCATGAACATTTTTGGGATGAGCTTCAGGATTTGGGTGGTTGTCCCTGACAGTGAACTCTAGGTTTCTGTTAGCTGCCAGGTAAAAGTACAGTTGACTCTTGAACAATCCAAGTCTTAGGGCACTGACTCCCTGTGCAATCAAAAATCTAAGTGTAACTTTTGATTTTCCCAAAGCTTAACCACTAATAGCCTACCGTTTCCTGGAAGTCTTGCTGATAACATAGTCGATTAACACATATTATATATGCTTAAACATATTATATACTGTATTCTTACAGCAAAGTAAACTAGGGAAAATAAAATGTTAAGAAAATCATAAGGGCCCTGGTGTGATTCAGTGGATTGAATGCAGGCCTATGAACCAAAGGGTAGCTGGTTGGATTCCCAGTCAGGGCATGTGCCTGGGTTGGGGGCTGAGTCCCCAGTAGGGGGCATGCGAGAGGCAACCACAGGTTGATGTTTCCCTCCGCCTCTTTCTCCCTCCCCTTCCCTCTCTCTAAAAATAAATAAAATCTTTTAAAAATCATAAGAAAGAGAAAATACATTTACAGTACTGTACACATTTATTGAAGAAAATCTGTGTATAAGTGGACCCACATAGTTCATACCTGTGCTGTTCAAGGGTCAACTGTATTAGTTTCCTGATTCCCTGGGAATATGCAAGGTTTTTTAACATTAAGTAAAATTGGTTACATAAGTCTTTTATTTTTATTTGAAAGCTACTTGATTCAAATGAAATACAAGGTCAGAAACCATAAAACTCAATTTGAAATTCTGCTGAGAAAAAAGGATAGAGAAATTTTCTGTGCTGCTGGAGTTGCAGGAAATCACAGGTTCCTGTCAGACAGATTTGAGTGCAACTAGGGAAGTACTCCTGATTATGAGCCACGTGGGTCTAGGTGAGCATTTGCTGTCTCACAGGCCCATGTATGCCGTTCTCTCCCAGCATGCCCCAAAACATTAGATTCTTCACCAGTTGCTGTTTAGTCTAGAAGCAACAGTGAAAAATCGGATAACTAACTTGTGTTGCTGAGTGGTGGCTCTTGTGAGGCTCAGAAGTCTTCTGTGGTCTGGCCTTTGCCTCCCTCTCAAGCCCCATCTGCTCCTGTGCCAGGTGGCTCTGTCATCCAGAGCCCAGTGCAAGGTCAGGAATGCACCAGGGATGCATCAGGCCCTGGCATTGTTCACATTTCTACCATCCCCAACTCCCAAAGAATGCTGACTACTTTCCCAGGTTTCAGAATTCAGATCACATATTACAATTTCCAGAAAAGATTCCTGACTTTCATTGTGGCCTTTCAAGAACTGGCCGCTTGCTCCCCTGTGCCCTTGTGTCATCCTTAGGCCTTTGTCACCCAGAAGACTTTACAGTACTTTGTTTCATAGGTTGTTTAAGGTGTCTGCGTCACCTCCCCTCAAGGCAGAGACAGGCACTCCCTCCTCTCAGGAGCAGCAGTGCCTAACACAGGATCTGGGGAATAGTTTTCTTTTTTCTTGTTCTTTTTAAAGTACAACTTCCATTTTATTTTTTTCCAGAGAATTTTTCTTCAGTTCTTAAGGCCTCCTTACATGGGCTTTGGTGGACGTCTTGGGCCAGCCCCTGCAGGTCTGAAATGGGGGGCAGTATTCGGTCCTTCAGGGCTTCACGAGCACGATCCCTGACCGCTTTGCTGTGAATGGCCCAACTCCCACAGTAATGCAGTTCCACGTACAGCTTGGGAAGCACATAAGTGTCCAAGACACTTGCTTCTGAAATGTCCCAGACGCCTGCGGCCTCTACTATGTTTCGAATGATGAACTTTTTTTTTTTTAAAGATTTTATTTATTTATTTTTAGAGAGGGAAGGGAGAGGGAGAGAGAGAGAGGAAACATCAATGTGCGGTTGCTGGGGGACATGGCCTGCAACCTAGGCATGTGCCCTGACTGAGAATCGAACCTGCAATGCCTGGTTCACAGCCCGTGCTCAATCCACTGAGCTACGCCAGCCAGGGTCGAATGACAAACTTCTTAAAGGCCTTGTTCTCGGGTGCGCATCTGGCACAATCGGTGCAGCAAATAGGCTGCTTGTGGCCCCAGCCTTTTTTGGTGCGACTGTTGTTCCTTCTTTTCTTTGTCATCTTGGAAGCAAGGATCCAAGAAAAACTGGTGAATTTTTTTCAAAAAAAGTTTATTGAACAAAGAAGTAAACAGTGATTTTACAGCAAATTCAGATGTTCTCATGTGGCTCTCCTTTTTTAAAATTGTGGTAAAATATACCTACCATAAAATTTACTGTCTCAATCATCAAGTACACAATTCAGTAGGGCTAAGAGCAGTCGTATGGTTATGCAGCCGTCACTGTCCCTCATCTCCAGAGCTCTTTCATCTTGTAAACTCTGCCCCCGTTAAACACTAACTTTCCACTCCCTTCCTCTCACCCTCCAGCTACAGGAGGCCACTATTCTACTTTCTACCTCTATTCCGTCAAATTCAGGACAGATCCATACTCTGCGTCCCTCACGCGAGTGGAATCACACAGTATTTGTCTCTGTGACCAGCGTTTTTCACTCAGCACAATGTCTTCCAGGTTCGTCTATGTTGCAGCATGTGCCAGCATTTCCTTCCTCTTTAAGGCTGGATGATATTTCACGGTATACATATATCACATTTTGTTTATCTGCTCATCTGTTGATGGACACCTGGATTGCTCCCACCATTTGGTTATTATGAATAATGCTGCTGTAAACATGGGTATAAAATACCTGTTAGAGTCCCCACTGTCAATTTAGGGGTTTGTGCCCAGAATTGAAATTGCTGGGCCATATGGTAACTCTGTGTTTATTAATTTTTTGAGGAATAGATGGACTAGTGCAGTTCAGCATTTTACACACATTATTTTATTTAATGCTCATAGTGCTCCCAGGAGGGAAGACAATTGTTATTCCTTTCTCCACGGATGAGGAAACAAAGGCAACGAGAGTCAATCTGTCCAGTTTCACAGAGTCAGCCAGTGGCAGAGCCAGGAGTAAACTCACAGTTAGCTTCCCAAATGCATGCTTTGGAGCCCTGTGCCATACCTGCTCTCTTCCAGAAGGGAGGTGGGCTCTTTTGCTCTGATGGGTGAAGGCCCACCCTGGACTGGGGAAGAGGAACTTTCTGAGTAGGAGGAATACTACTTGTGAGTGATGAGCAGGGTTGGCTGTGTCCAGCTGCATCCCAGACCATCACTGGCAGGGATGCTCTGTAGTGAGGCTGTAACATGCTTCCCAGGGATACATATCCCAGGATGCAATGGGCTCATGAGCTCATAGTCAAGTTTGGTTACAAATTCACTGATTCAAACTCTCAAAAACAACATGGTTGCTGTGCATTCCTCTTAAGTAATATCTTAATGGGAGGTCCTTTCAATCTGGAGAAGACCTCAGATTTTTGAAATTCAACATCTCTTTTAGTGCTTCCAAGCATGAAGGAGGGAATTGGCTCATAATCTGTTCAGTCATTCTGAAACAGAGCCTTTACCATCTATCGCATTAAAGATTGGGCAGCTGATGAAACTATCTGTTAAATGGTGGCTTGAAAACATAGAACTAGACACACCGGAGTGTCAGTAAACAAAAAACTTCCCTTGTGTTGGGAACTGCCCTGCCTGGTTTCAGAAGCTGTAACCCTCCATGGCTAAGGCTGAGTAAGAGACCTTGGGACCATAAGCCACTAAGGAGACAAAGCTTATTTCCCTTGCAGGGGCTCTGCCTTGGCCCCCTTTTACTTCACCCTGCTTGGACCTGCGCTGATGACTGGTTAGCCAATGATGGGTAAGATTCCTCAAGGGAGGGATGACCTAAGACAGGCACGGTCAAGAAAGGGCCCTCAGGGAAGGACTTGGGGAACTATAGAAAAAGGGGGTGATGGACCTTTGCCCTGACTTTGACATAGCCTGGGTCCTCATACTGTCTGCAAGAAGTCTCCTAATCTCTTGGCTGCCTTACTTCCCCTGCCCAACTTAAGCCTGTGACAAGGAGGGTGGTGCAATCAGTGTTGGAAAGGACGGGTTCCCTGGGGCGATCAGGCCTAAGAAAGAATGCATAAAATCCTGTGAAACCTGCTTTGCTAAGAATGTCCTCAGTTTTCTGATATGGGTCCAAGCATAAAGTGAGTTTGTTCCCCAAAGTTTTATGGCACTTTAGCTAACTGACCCTGACTCAGAATAAGCCCTTGAAGTTCTTTGAATGTTATCTATTGTTTGATCCTTACTGCCTGACAATGACTGATGAGCTTTACCTGTGTTTCTGTGCAAATTGAACCCAATAAAAGCCCATAGAGGAAAAAGCTCTTGACCCTTCTCCTGTGAGAGGTCAGCCACCTTTCCTCCTCAAGCAGATCATGTCTTGGTAGACTCTATATTCTCATCTGTGGCAGACGGGGTGGGGGTGGCTCTGAGGGCCAACCCCCACCCCCCACCACCACCCTTACATACTAGTAGCCACTAGACATAAAAACCTGGGGCAGATGAAAAAGGTGAGTGGTCAGATGGAGAGTTTGTGCTTTGATGCGCCATCTCTGCTTCAAACATACAGTAGTGACAGAAAAAGTATTGAAATAAAAAATCCAAAATATTTAGATAGACTCAGAGGTAAGATGAATACTCGAAAGTAGAAAAGATCAAGCAGATATGTAAAGCAGGGGATTGCAGCCTTGGGTTTCCTGTGCATTTGTCCAGAAGTTAGTAGCACTGGCTGGGAGTTTGAATCCTATGGGATAAAGGACTAAAAATGTTCCCCACAATGCTCACTGCTGGAAGTGAGGGGAAGAACAGGTCATGAAAGGAAGTTGGGAAAAATAAAACACTATTGTTGATCATCGCCCGGGGAAATGACATTTCATAAGCTGCAGGACGAGGGAGGCAGAAAGACAGATGAGCATCACAGCCAAGGCACCAGTTGGCATAGTACTTGACTCTGTGAAACAACCACAAAGGGGCAGGAGAGTCCCCAAATGTCACTGTAAAATTGTGGCTGAGCCAGAGGTCAGACAGAGCAGTGGCAAAACCACTACATAGAAAGGGGTGAGAGCAGTGTAAGAAAGAAAAAAATTAAAAATAAAACTTTCCACGCTGGCTGGTGTGGCTCAGTAGATTGAGTGGTGGCCTATGAACCAAAGGGTCACCAGTTGGATTCCCAGTCAGGGCACAAGCCTGGTTGGGGGCTAGGTCCCCAGTAGGGGGCATGTGAGAGGCAACCACACATTGATGTTTCTCTCCCTCTCCTTCTCCCTCCTTTCCTTTCTCTCTAAAAACAAATACATGAAATCTTTAAAAAACTTTCCAAGAAAATAAAAATTGGTATGTAAATCCACTCCAAATTCACACTTCAAAACAGACTGATGAAGACTTCAAAATAAGTATGCATGCCATGCACAGAGAGACTCAAAAACTAATAACTTCACTTTTAAAAAGAGCAAAAAATTATTGAAAAAGCTGAATTATTGGAAAAGTCAGAAACAAAACAGGAACAAGTGATCCTTAAAAAAAACAATTTAAAAATCTTCAAATTTTGAAAATAAGAAAGTAGTCATTGAAATTTTTAAAATTACATATGGGATAAACTTGACATTGGAGAGACTCAGAGAGAAAAATCAGTGAATTGAAAGAGAGAGAGTGTGAAAAATGGATGAGGAGATTAATTGCATCTACCTTTTGGAAAAAATCAGCATATGGTCCTGAGCCACATGGTCATGGTTCTTGTGGATGACTCCCTCCTCAGACCACTGTTCGTCCACTGGAGGTGCAGGCCCAAGGATGCTCTGGGTCAGCATTTCTGCTTACTTCCTAGTGGAAGCTTCTCAGGGCTTAGGACCACTTCCCTTTCCACAGAACCATCTCCCTTGGATTCATGCTACAGTTTCTTGGGTAAACTGGGGCCTGCAGAAGGCGTCAGGAAGTGCAGACGTGCAACAGTGAGTCCACCAACAGATCTGTGCCATCTTGGATCAGGCACACCTTCCCACCAAGTAGGTCTAAGGAGACTGCTTACCCCACTTCTGATTAAAAAAAAAAAATCAACGCATTTGTGGTGCCTTTTTAATCTTTTCCTAAGTCTTGTTGCTTTAGCAGTGTATCTAGAGTGGCCTATGAATCTTCTCTCTCCATGAGAGAAGAACCTCCAAATATATGAGCAAAAATAAGGTAACTTCTAGTTCTTTCCTGCTCATGGGTTCTACCTTATACCAAGAAGCATGGAGAAGGAGTATTTAGGATATTCTAGATTCCTCCTGGGAGTGGAAGTGTGGAAGCAGGCTTGAGTGCATGGTTGAACTGTGTAATATAAGCCATATATAATGTATATAGAAGGTGGGTGCCCAGAAGATATTTTTACTAATAGAAACATATGCTTAAAAAGGTCTTAAGACTATTTCTCTAAACATCCCACTAACTAGTGGTTGTGCATACCTCATTGTGTTCAATACTGTTGTCTTTCATATTTCTCTTCCTCTAGCCTGACATGCAGCACATGATTGCACATGATGAAATCTACTTCTGAAGACAGAGGGGGCTGTGTGGAGCTGCGGGGGCAGTCATTAACTCCATCTTTAGGTCGTTTCTTCTGTCATGTGGGTGTGCTAAGGATTGGAAGGTTGTGTTTGGTAACTGGGAATTTTATATTTTCTACTTTCATCAAATTGTATCCAGTAACTTTAATTTACTTTTCTCTTCTTTGTTTTTGCTCCTATTCTGAAAATGAGTGCTTCCTGAAGCAATAAGATAATAAAATCTGTAAGATAGAATAACGCCCTTAATTTATTATATTATAGAAATCTAATTCTGTTCACATTTTTGTCTGCTTTTCAAAGCGGCAAGTGCTTAGCTACTACGATGACTACTTAAAAGTCTGTGGGCTTTAGCTCCATCTGTAACAGTACAGAGAGTTTTTCTATAATGCCCGCATTGTGTTCCTAAAAATCCGCCATGCAACATCGTGCCGTAAGAATCACAGAGCTTATGGGAAAACTGGGATTGGGTAACAGTGCTCAAAATTTTGTCAGCGACATATAAGAATAGAGGCAGGAACCAAAGAAAAATGGCAACACAGTTTTATACATGTTAAATATTTAGGAAATTCATAAATATTGCGATAAATGGTACTTTACCTTGAAAAAGCTTGCTTGTGGGAGTGGGCACTACAGCATTGCAGATTTCAATTTTTCTTCAGGTGCTGGGGTGAGGTTATCTGAAACTGGGTGGAAAGTTGTAACATCAAGTGTGGATGGACACGTCTGTGCATATCTCGCACATTCCTGGATGGTGGGGTTGGGTGCAGCTTTTTCCATTCATCTAATGATTTTCATGGATCAAATCACATGTAATCAAACTTAAAAGTTGCATTATCGTCAAACTGTTTTCTGAGATAGCAATTTTGGTGGCACAAATCTATGCTTTTAAAACAAGCATTGTAGAAGAATGGGCTATATTTTAAATTTTGAAAAGTTAATCAATTCTAGAATTTTCATTAATATCTTATTTAACATTTTGCTTCAATGTACCCCCAAAAATAATTTCATGAACAAATCATGTGACACCATTTAGGAGTTTAAGACACTAAAATAAAAATGTGAATATAGAACTTTAATGGTTACACACACACAAAAGTTCTGAATGGTGATTCAGGGATTCCTCATAAATTTCCCAGATTTTGTGCCCACATTAAAAAAAATCATGACTAGCTTGATGTTGGAGAACAAAGAAGAGATAGGTAAAAATTTAGACTACTATTTTTTAGAACCAAACAAAACTTCAAGGCTGACTGTGAGATTAAAGTGTATGTATTTATGCATCAGAATACATAAGTTTAGTTATTAGACTTGGAACATAATTTAATGTTAGAAACATGGTAATAGGTTAATGTGTGTGTATACTTTTTTCACTAAAAGATTATTTTTATGTTTATTAAACTAAATATTATCATTTTAGTTTCAGCAAATACGTTTCTCGTTTTACAGAAAGCTTGACTTTTCATGACCATATATGAAAAAAGTAGCCCCCTTTTCCTTGGACTTATGCAGTTTTACAAACATCTGGGAACACACCGCAGGGGAGGGCTTCTCATACCAACACCGCCTTCGATCTCTCTTCTGCTGTGCATGGTGTGGCGATAGCTAAGTGGCGAGGACACCCGTAGGTTCATCTTCAGAGACCACTGAGGTGCGAGTCGTGGCTGAGAGCTGCTGCACAGACTCCGTGAGATCTCTCTCCGGTAAAAATCTTCAGAGGCCAAAATGGACCTGAATAATCACATCAGTGTTTGTCCATTAATTGATAATCATAAGATTTTTCTTTACTGTCAATTTCCTATTAGTTAGGAAGGTGTGTACTTTGGTGAAAAGATTTCCTCACAGATTTTATACTGATAAAATATTTTTCTGCGGCGATTCCCTGATCTGATCTTTACAGTTGTTCTCCCTTATTTGTGGGGACTGCAGTCGAAGACGCCCCAGTGGAAGCCCAACACCGTGAGTCGTACCAAGCCCTGTATGTCCGTGCTCTCCTCTACGTACACACATAGGATAAAGTTTAATTTATACAGTGGACAGTTTCACAGATAAAAGATTCATTTTTACTGTAGATCTTAGCAACCTCAGCAACAGATTTTTTAAAATCTTTTCTTATTAAGCTGAGAACTCCCGCCGTTTCACTTGAAGGAAGCACTTCATAACATCTCTTTGGCATATTCAAATTGCGAACATCACTACTTTGTGCTTTGGAGCCATTGTTAAGTAAAATAAGGGCAACCTGAACACAAACACTGTGACACCATCACAGTCATCTGATCACTGAGATGGTTCCTAAGTGGCCAATGGTCGGGGAACATATATATGGCGGGGGGATGCTGGGCAAAAGGATGGATGACGCCCCGCCTGGGTGGGGTGGAGCAGGACGTATCAAGATTCACTCACAACAGCACGGCATTTAACCCTTGTAAGTTATTTATTTCTGGAATTTTCCATTTAATATTTTCAGGTCGTGGTTGACTGTGGGTAACTGAAGACACAGAAAGCGAAACCGTGGATAAGGGGGGGCCACTGTAATAAAGTGTCTACTTTGTTTGACAACAGTGCCACATGCAGGACACTAGGGCTCCCTCCCATATTAGCCCCCCTCTGCTGGCAATAAAAGATGAGCTGTGATTTAACACTTTTCACAGTTACTATGTTTATAGGGTTTCTCTCTGGCGTAAGGACTCAATGTAGAACACATTTAATGCTCTAAGTGAAGATTTTCTCACATATAACACATTCATAAGGTTTTCTTTAGTATACATCTTCTAATGTTTAAAAAGATTTTGTAATTATAGAAACACATCCAAAATTCATGATATTCAGAGTTTTACCCTAGTTTGGGCACTCTGATGGGAAGTACGAGATGATCTTCTGTAGGCACACCTGCATCTGGTACGCAGACAGCCTCTCTCGGTGGGAACTCTCCGAGTCTCTGGGAGGGTGACCTGGGACTGAGGCATTTCCGCAATCCTTACACTCATTCATCATCAATGCCGGTGTGAATTCTCTTGACAACGCGTGAGAGAGGAGCTTTGGCTGGAAGCATTTCTTCGTTGCTGACATTCAAAGGGTCCCTTGATGATTTGAATTCTGTGATGTAGTATAAAGGTCTGTATTCTGCTTATTTTGCATTGAAAAGATTCTTTGCAGAGTAAATTTCCTGATGTTGAATAAAACATGAATACAAGTATTTTCCACATTTATTACAATCATAGAATTTGACAAATTTGCTAGAATGACTCAGAGAATTTAGGAAAACATTTACTTATGCTTCCCAGTTTATGGTTAAGAATACAACTGAGGAACAGCCAAATGGGCAATGCATGGGGGCGGTGAGGTATGGGGGAGGGGTGCAGAGCTTCTAGCTCCACGCTGGGCACATCATCTTCCCAGCATTTCAGTATCTTACTAATCTAAACGATCTCTGAATCTCTGTTGTTTAAGGTTTTTCTGGAGGCTTTGTTACTGTGAGATAATAGAAAAAAAAATACATGGTCTCTGCTTGACACAGGGCTCCTAAACCTTTGTAAATTCCTAAGTGATGAGAGTGGCAGGAGCATCTTTTGTTCTCATGTGGAGACTCAGGGTGGGCTCCTGGATGGTCTGGTCACTAGAAAGAACAATCCATGATTAGAAGCTTGGGATTTTCCACTTCTCCCCAGGGGGAATAGGGTCTGGAAATGATCGACCGTCCTGGCAGGAGGAAGCTCCATGAAATCCTAATAGTAGGGGATTCAGAGAGCTTCCAGGTCCGTAAACACAAGCACACACTAGGAGGGTGACACCCCAACTTCATGGTGACCGAAGCTCCTGCGCTCGGGACCTTCCCAGGCCTCGCCCTGTGTACCTCCTCATCTCTCTGTTCATCTGTGTCCTTTATCATAGCCTTTAACAAACTGGTAAATGTAAGTGATTGTTTCCCTGAGTTCTGTGAGCTGCTCTAGCAAGTTAATTTCACCTGGCGGGGTCTTGGGACCCTCTGATCCACAGCTGGTTGGTCAGAAGCGCAGGTGATAACGTGGGCTTGCGGTTGGCATCTGGAGCACTGAGTGTGTGTGTTTGTGGGGAGCAGTCTCCTGAGACTGAGCCCTTACTCTTTGGGATCTGGCAGTCTCTAGGAAGATAGTGTCAGAATTGAGTTGAAGCGCAAGACACCCAGCTAGAGCTGCAGAGAACTGCTTGGTGTGGAGAGAAACCCCCATGTTTGGTGACCAAAGCAAAATGTTTTTTGTGAGTAGTGAAGGCGTTGCACAGGAGAGAGAGGCATAGTAGGGAAGAACTGGGGCTTTCCCTACGTAGGAGGTAGAACTCTTGAGTTTTTTCTTTGCAATTACATAGGCACAATTGCCTAAACCTTTGATGACTGGTGATGAAGTCCATCTCCAGTCCCTCTAAACTCTCCAGAGGCACTGAAAATTCCAAACTTTAATCACGTGGTTGATTCCCCTGAAACTAGCCCCCCATCTTTAGGGGCTTTCCAAAAGTCACCCCATTAATATAAACTCGGGTATTATAACCAACAGTGCCCTTTTCACCTTTATCATTCATAACACCCAAATATTGCAACAATCGATGCTCCCAGCCTCTTATTACTTAGGCAATTACAAAGGTTTCAGGGGCTCTGGTCAGAAGATGGGGATGAAACCCAATATATGTATTTCTTATTATACTTCAATACCACAGACATTGTTTCATTTAAGTCTGTGTTGTGGCCTCTGTCTACCAGCCCAGGCAAAGCAGCAGCATCCCCAGGGACACCGGCAGCTCTGAGGGCGGGAAGGGAGCAGCCTGGCTGCGGGATGAGCAGGAAGGTGCTCTATTTCTGGGCTGAATTTTTGTACTGGAAGTTGTAGTCACAAAGCCTGGAAATGAGGCTAAATTAAATCAATAACCACATTATTTGTATTCCCTATTCTTTTACTGGTTAGCAGCAGCAGGGATGGGAGCAAATCTTTACTTAGTGAATGCAAAAGGTTTGAACAAAGCTGCTCCTTTGAACACAGTTGATTTTTATTTGCTTTTGCTTTTTGAAGTTATCAGAGACATTTTCCCAGAATGTCCTATGCTTGACTTGGTAAAAAGATTTTTACAGACTTAAAAATTTGTTTTTCTCTTAGACGAGTGATTGGCTAAACAATGATTCCAACCTACTTTAGTTCCCTAGGATATAGATATTTTAAAAATACAAAATTGCATTTTAAACATTCTCTTTATTTTCTTATAAGTTTAGATATTTGATATATGAAAAATTACAAATATCTACATTCATTGCACACTATAAATATGTTGTTATTTCTTAGACTCTCTATTTCTCTGATCCTCACAAGAAAAGTACATTAAGGAGAGGACAGCATAAGAGAACTTAATCAAAGTTCAATATGAAAATATTTTGCTTTATTTTCCTTTAAACCTCATTGCACCCAGGACTCAGCATCATGCTCACTGTGTTATCATTCATTGGCAAGCCTGCTGGTCGCCTGGCCACCCCTCATTTACTGAAGACTTGCTCACAAACTCTCGACCCCAAGTCTTAGCTTCATGCCCAGTAAAGTCAATATCTAGAGTAAAGACAAGCAGTCCCTGAATTTTGAAAGAAAAATGAAACAAATGAACTTGTGTGTATTAGTTTCTTAGGGCCACTGTGACAACCAACCACAAACTTGGTGGCTTGAAACAACAGAAATTTATTCTCCTACAGTTTTGGAGACCAGAAGTACAAAATTAGTGTCAGTGGGACCAGGTCAAGGCAGGGCCACGCTCCCTCCAGCGGGCCCAGGGGAAGTCCATTCTTTGTCTCTTCTAGCTCCTGGTGGCTGTTGTCATTGCTTGGCTTGTGACTGTGTCTCTCCTCTCTCTGCCTCCACAGTCACGTTACCTTCTCTTCTTTTCTGCCTTCCTCTTAGAAGGCATTTGTGATTGAATTTAAGGCCACCTAAATAATCCAGGATAATCTCCCCATTTCACAATCCTTATTATTCACATTTGAAAAATCCGTGTCTGCCATCTAAAGTAACATTCACAGGTTCCAGAGATTAGGATATGTCTGGGGCCATTATTTAGTCTACTACACTGTGTGTTGAGTTGGTGTTAAAGCATCCACCCAGGAATTTTTCCAAGTTACTTTAAAACATATCAAATTGACTGCAGGGTATATACCCTACAGACAGAAATAATTTTTTAACAACCCTTAAACTTTTCAATAATACGTATTGTTTGTGGTAGGGTTATGGTTGTTCTGGGACTTGTTTATGTATTGTTTGATAAAGAAAATTAGTACTTATATTGGTAGCATTGAGAATTTGGGTTTTCAACATGGGTCAATAGAAATACAAATCTAAGATTGATGCATTAAGTAAAAATCTTGTTGTCCTGAATTTCAGTTGGAAGCGTCAGTTTGAACTGTAGCTCTGTTTGGAAAAGGCCTAGAAATACCACTATTCATGAGTGATGAACACATGTAGCACCTAGACTGTGGTCTCTAAATACCAATTTCCATTAAAAAGGACCAAGGGTTCCTTGAAGAAATGGTTAAATCCAGGTCTGGAGAAGAAACTGTGCAAATGAGCCTGGTACACCTTATTTCAGAAACAAAGAAGTATCAGAGATAACCAGTTATGTACTAGGCTCAGGAACCAACTTAAAAAGACTTCCATAGGTCAAAGATGGGACAATTTGAGCATTAGTAAGAATAACTGCAATAAATTGGAAACACCTTAGATAGTTTAAATACATGAACCCACATGACACTTAAAAGACAAACAAGCTTGAAGCATTTGATACACTCATTGCTGTCATTCCTTCTCGAGGCCTTCGCAGACCTGGTTTGGTGCTGAGGTGAGCATATCTGCATTCCCTGAGTCTGGCGGAACAGATGCCCAGTGTATGACCTTGCATTAGTAGTTGCTGCTTTGCGACTGCTCACTCTTTGAAATCTGTCATTAAAGAGAGATGTCAGGCATGAAAGGGGCTAATTCGTAGAACATGTAGTTGTAAATAGATCGTTGGCCAGGGGCCAGGGTTTGAGCCAAGGTTGTAAATGAGAATGATATCTGTGCAGTCTCTTAACCTGACTTAAAGCTGATTTCCTGACCTTGTAAATTATTAAGCACTAAGTCACAGCCAAATAATCTTATTTCTAGTTTTAAGTTATTTACAAAATAGCTTCTTTTTGCAAAAACCTGTTAAACTTATAGTTTATGCCATAATGACTGCAGATTTATGTACCTGCTAAAGGTATCCTTTTGTCTGTTGTGGATTATAGCAATAAAAAGGTCATTTTGTTAGGAAAAAAAGCAAGCAAGCTAAATAAGCAAAAACCTCATTGGTTATTTTTGGAGTACCCTAGGGAACAAACTTATTTTGAAAGTCATTAGGTAAAGGAATAAGTCACACATTTATCATTTTCCTATATGTACTGTATCCCAGGGTAGCCCAACAGTTGATGACAGAGAGTTTATAAATAATTTTTTTTTGTTTTAAAACATTTTACTCATTTATTTTTAGAGAGAGGGGGATGGGGAAGAAGAGGGAAAGAATAATCAACTAGCTGCCTCTTGCACATCCCCAACTGGGGACCTGGCCCACAACCCAGGCATGTGCCCTGACCAGGAATTGAACTGGTGATCCTTTGGTTCACAGGCTGGCACTCAATCTCCACTGAGCCACACTAACCAGGGCAATAATTCTATTAATAAATGAAGAAGGAATTACAGACTTAGAATATTACTAGTTTGTAACCCTTCAGAATGAATAGATTTATGTAATGATCATCAATAATTGCGTACATCACAAAAAGAAATCCAAACATCATTTGCCTCCTAATAGAACAGAAATCTCCTATGAAGTATTTTTGCCAAAAAAATTGAGCTTCAGTGGGACCCAGTTTCCTGTGCTATCAGTGTGTAGGGAACACATGGGGTGGAAAAACATGTAAAACATCACCCCAGTTACCCAGCAAAGTCTGGATTGTGAGAAACGCTACAGGACAAAAAAAAGTAGTTTCTCCAAGAAACACATTGAAAGAAATAAAAGAGAAATGTCAAAGGAGCTTATAAAATGCAAAAGAGATGAGTGACATGGCAATTAACTTCAAAATGTTCAACCTTCCTGGATTCTAACTCAAATAAACAGACTGTAAAAAATGCAAAAATTTACACCAAGCAGGAAAATTTAAACATTCAATTTTTGCTATTAAAGAACTAGTTTTAAAAATGCAAGAAAGATGTGTCACTATGTTTAAAAAGCATCTCTGTCTTTAGACATGTATACTGAAATGTTTACGGGTAGAATAACATTACGCTGAGATTTGCTTCACAATAACGGACATGTGTGGGTGGTGGAAGTGCGCTGGGAGGTACATTGGAAACGAGATGGGATGACTGTTGAAGGAGATCGTCAGGGACTTGATTCATTTGCAGACCAGTAAGAAGGCTGCTGCAACTTTCTTGGAAGGAGGTGATTGATGGTAGTTCCTATAATGGGGGCAAACGCGGCTACCGGAAGAAACCCCGTCAACAGTTCCCTTCATCCCTGGAAGCCAAGCTCCCGAAAGTAATAGCTCAGTTGCTGTTCCTGAGTGCACCGCCTTCCCCTCAGCTAGCGATTGCCGCCATTCCACCCCGCGCCCGCTAGGGCGCCTGCAAGGCCTGGGAGACGCGGTGGGCGGAGTCACAAAGACTCGCTGGGCGCCGTGGCTGCAGGTTGCAGTTCCAGAGAGCCGGGGCTTGTCTGGCTGGGCTTGTGGTCCCATGTCTAGGGCAGCAGAGCAGTCGGTTCTGAAGACTCCGGAGTCAGTTGCGTGAGGTGTAGCTCTTGCACCAAAGACCTTTTTGAATGAGGTTTAGGTCCGAACCCCTCCTGCCGGACCTGAGCTGGGTCCCTCGGCTGTTCTCACCCATCCAGACAGCACGCTGCCTCTGGGGCGAGCTGGTACGGTGTCACCTTGCCACGTGGGGCGACTGGCAGCCCCTCGGAGGCACAGGTAGTTGAGCATCGATGAAAAGGGGGGGTTACAAAGAGTTTCACAGTTAAGAGTGAAAAGAGGACTCACTTCCGAGCAGCTACCTTTCCTGCGATCTTGTTGGAGTGAGTGACTAAAGTTAGGGAGCGGAGAGGGATGTCGGTGTGACATGCGAGTTAGAAACACGGTGCTAATTTGACCGTGTTACAGGGCTTGTTCGGAACAATGTGCTAACTTGAATCCACGTTGCCTCGGGAAAGCCTGGAAGACGAGTACGTGAACCTCGGCGATTCCAGAAAGGGAAACCATCTTCTCTGAATCCGCTCAGAGAATGCTCTCCAAAGTAAACCCATTCCTCGCCTACTGCCTGCTTCCACTCTGAAGAGAGGCGAGCATGGTAGGCGCACAGGCGTGGGATGGGCGACAGAGGGCGTCATTGCTCGTCCAGACTTCTTTCCGCAGCCTTGACCGCTGGCTTCCCGAACACACTAGACCGCCCTTCCCTTCCGAAACCGGATTTCTGGTGATGTGCCCTTTCCTTCCAAGCATCAAAGCCTCTAACTGACTCTAAACCCCTACCCCATTGTGTAGATGCAGAGCCGGCTAACTTGTTCTATAAAGGGTTAATACTAAACATTTTAGGCTTATCGGTCTTTTTTATGGTCCACAACTTTGCCGTTATAGCAGGAAAGCAGCCACAGACAATAAATGAATGAGTGTGGTTGTGTTCCAATTAAACTTGGATACTGACATTCGAATTTCATGTGCCAAGAGTCTTTTAATTATTTTAATCATTTAAACAATGTATTATACTCCAGTGTAAAGTATAATGCTCAGAATGAATACAGTATTCCTGGTGTAGCTTTTGTACAGGAGTGAGATCATTACTTTTTAGCCTCTGGGTATGCCTCTGGGTATACCTCTGATTTGGGATGGTCTGAGATTTTCTTCAGGAAAACATCTACGCTGTATGCTTGAAACAACTTTGTTTTGCTTCCTGTCTTCTCTATTTATAAGCCAGAACGTTCTCTGAATTCTCAGAGGAGAAAGTCTACACAAGAAAGGGCTCTTTGAGGAGAGGCAATATATCCTGGGCCCTGAGCATCCCTACATGTTCGTTCTGGGTATGCCAAGAATGCAAGGTCTTAACCATTCTTTACCTAGGCCATTTCTCAGGCCTGTGTTTACAGCAAGGAAACATGGAAGGCAGTCTCCCTGGAACGTAGACTATGCTTGCTTACCATTCAGTACCAAAGTAGTGATTCCTTCAGGCTCAGGGCTGCCTTCCTGTAATGCAGCACTCTGTGCTGGAATCTATCTGGGCCCACCTGTCGCCCTCTTGTTGGGGGTCAAGGGGTGGAGTGGGCTAGGGTAATTGGCTTATATGTGAAGCCTGGATACTGCTTTTGTCATGAGAAATAAAAGTTCTTTGGCTAACACCCAGGAGTCTCGGGTCTTCTGTCAGCATCCATGAAATACTAATAGGACAGTTTATCTTTTGTCAGGTGAAATCCAAAACCCTTTTCAATTTGATACACATATGCAAAATATTTTTTCTGAGAGTACAATTCTGATTATTTTGCAAAAGTCCCTAAAGACATGCACTACTATAACACTTACTGAGGGCACTGTGCTTGGTATAGTGATACAGAAATGAGTATGACATTGTAGGGGCACATTCTTCAGTCGGAAAGGCAGTCAGCCTTAACCCCTCTCTCACACTCCAGTCCCATTCATCAGCAAGTCCTACGGACTCTACCTTCACAATATGTCCAGCTTTGGGTCACTTTCACCACCAGTTTCTGAAAATCCCTGAAATCACTTTCTAACTGGTTTCTCTGCTTCTGCCCTTGCACCATTTTGAGCACTAGACCCACTGAGGAGTTTAAATACTGATATCCAGGCCCCAACCAAAATGAAATACCGTATTTTTTGTGTATAACATGCACCCACGTTTTTGGCCCAAACTTTCAGGAAAAAAATCTTTCATTTTAATTTGTAAATTCAATTATTTATTTATACTTAGAAGCAAAATCATCATATTCCAGGGTATTATTTTGCATACAGATATCATTATTGCTTTCTAGAGCTACATTTTTAATGCATAAGCATAAATAAAAGAATTAAAAACATTTATACTTATATCTAAATATAAAAATATTTATATATGGTATTAACAGTACTCATATATAACGCACATCCTTCTCCCTAAAAAATTTGGGCAAAAAAGTGCACATTACACATGGCAAAATATGGTAATTCAATATTCCTAGAGGTGGGGCCCTAGGCATTGGTACTTTTAAAAGCTTCCCAGCTCATTCTAATGTGTGCCTACGAGTAATACCCACTGCTGTCGACAATGACCAGATAGATATGACGGGTTTTAAGCACACTGTAACTTGTATGGCCACATGTAGTGGTCCTAGTTAGAAGTTTTCAGATTACTTCAGCAAAGATGTGCAAAATACATTGAAAAGATAAGATTAGGGGCTGGGTGAACACTCACCTGACTACAAAATAATCTGAACAAGAGCTGGTTAAAAGTCAGAAGCGAAGTAGTGGCAATGGGGACAGAGAAGAATGAGGTGGAACACAAAGGAGGTAAAACCAATAGGATGAAAATAACTACTGGTGAAGAAGAGTGGCTTCTTGCCTCCCAAAGTTAGTCACTTAAAAAAGAGGATTGGGGGTGAGAACAATTCAGTGGTTTAATTTAAACCACTTAAAGTACCTGTGAGATAATCCCAGGTGATTACTGACTACATGTTTTGAAACTTGGGAAAGATGTGGGTGGAAGGCTGACATTGAAGGGAGTAGCACATCCTTTGCTGAGTTATTTTCATTTAAAGATTTGAATTTCAGAAACTACAGGAGAAACAAACTTTCATTGCTCTAATCAAAACACATAGTTTTACAAATCATAGGTACATACCTTTTGTGCTCTGAATTGTCATTTAACATTCACGGGAAGAAGTCAGCTAAGTGCTGGAGCAATGGGTTCCAGCCCTTATGCCGTCACCATACATGGATGTATGCAACCTCAGGCAAGACCCTTTGGCATCATGGGCATCACCTTCCCTGCCCAGAGGATTCTGTTGCTCACAAGCTTACACACATAGTTATACATATCAGCATAGGGCACAGGCTTGCCATTTTTAATAGCTATTGTGTTCCAGGGCAGGGGTGTCAAACTCATTTTCACCAGGGACCACATCAGCCTCGTGGTTGCCTTCGAAGGGCCGAATGTAATTTTAGGACTGTACAAATGTAACTGCTCCTTAACTAGGGACAAGGAGCTCAGCGCTGCTGCTGGGTAGAAACAAGGTGCCGGGCGGGATGAAACAAGGTGGAGGGCTGGATTCAGCCTGTGGGCCTTGTATTTGCCACCTGTGTTCTAGGGGATAATAAGCATAGTGAAATATAGAGCCATGAGGAAAATAACAGAAATAAGAGAACTAAGCAGACTACATTTGCAGGCACATATGCAAGTGAATTCATACCAGAAGGTACAAAGAATGAAATCTAATGGCCTTTGAGTTTTAAAGATCAACAAGAAGTTTAGCAAAAACAAAACAAAACAAACCACCTCCTAGTATTTCGATTTGCATAAAACAGATTTTCAAATTTAGATCAGAAACCTGCTTAAGGAGTGTGATGGTGATGCAGACACTGGCCTGCAGTGTCCACGTCATTATGGATGAAATGAGACATTCACACAAACTACTGAGCCTGGAGGAGGAAAAGGGACAGCATGGCTTTTCTCTCAAGGGGAGCAAAAGTCACAGCCTCCACTATAACAGGCCTTTATTTCTATCTCTCAGCACATTACATGATGGTCCTCATTTACTATGCACTGGTTCGCTTTAGGTGGTTACCTTATACAGAAAGCGAAGGAGCCAATGCTGCTAATCACAGCATTGCATTTTGCAATCACCATTTTGCAATCACAGAAGAGGGATATTTGCAAATGAAAAGGCAAAAGTGGTTGAACCAGTTACACTCTTCCTTGGAAGGTTTAGCATGGAGTTTAGGAAGTTACTTTGCAGTAAATGTCCTCAATTCAGGGTGAGGGAGTTTTTAGCAAGAGCAAGACTCAAAGAGGCCTAGGCACATTACAGGCCTGATTCCCCATGGGAGAACCTATCTGTGGGCATGGGTCCTGTGTATCTCCAAGTGAGAGCTGGGCCCACACCATGCAGAACCATCTCCTACAGATGGGAAAGAAGTGTGATTAGCTTATAATAGTAAATTATCAAGACATGGAACAGTTAAAGCACAGCATAGTAGGTATCATACATTTAGTACTGCTCTTTGCTTTACCTGGTCGCCAGATCAACTGATGATCTTCCTCCTCTGTAAAATTTTGTAATGGCCTCAGCACAGACCTTTTGTAGTTAAGTTTGCTGCTTTCTGGTACACTTAACACTTCTGTTCTCTCCTATTTAGCTGAATATCTAAAAAGACTTAGTTGTTGGCTCCTAAAAGTTTTTCCCAGTATGTAATTATCCCTCATTACATAATTAGGGATTAGACAAGTAGGGCTGTCTTTATGAAAACTAAGTGGAATGCTTGGAAAGTCTCAAAGGTTACTTGCTAATCACACCCCTGTAGCAATGAGCATGCTTAGCGCCCATATATCGGTTTCTAAACAGATGCCTATTAGAGAGAGCCAGGAATGCCTGGAGAAATGGCTCACGTCTGAGGCACTGGAAGTGCAAGGTGAACCTGAGGTATCTTCTGTCAGAAGGCAATTAAGCACCCAGAGACTGCAGAGAGAATGTCACAGGACTTAACTACCTGAAGGGTTCCAACCGCCAACGTTGGGATTATTTGAGCGTTGGAAACAATGATCATAATTTATCATAACACACTGGATCATTTGTCATCACTGCCAATTCCTTACTCTGACAATTCATAACTTAAGGAATTGAGCCTGATCTTGCCAAGCGTATTGCAGTTGATGGAAAGAAGCTATTCCTTACAGAAGCATGCCAGTCAATAAATGTAGAATGATAGAATTAGAAAATCACCATTTTGCAAATCTGGAGGAGATAACTGATCCAGACAAGAATGATTATCAGTGGATACCAAAACCACCAGGTGAATGTTGTGGGTCAACAGGCTCCCCGTATACTGCCAAGGTCTCAGTCACAGATTCTCTAATTGCAACTGAAAAACACACCTTTGTGTTGGGAAGATAGGGTGGTGACCACCCTATCAGATCAACAGAGTGATCTCATTTTGCACTGCTGACAGTGAGCCAACCAGGTAAAACCTTTGATATGATGCAATGTGACATACATCTGTGAGGTGTTAATGTTAAAATGTGTAATCTGAATACATCAAGACTTTGGCCCTAACTGCTAATTTACAGAAAGTACGGGAACAAGATAAACAAAACAGTGATCTGTTAACTGATTTGAAAAACAAACTGCAAAGAATCAGTTAAATCCTGAATGTGAGATATCCAACAACTGACCTGCTCTATTTAAAACAAACAAACAAACAAACTGGGGAAAAATCAAAGTTGGGAGACTGTTTTAGATAGATAAAACAGACAATAATCAAGTAAAGTGTGGAATTTGACTGGATTAACAGGAAACATTTAAACATGGGCTAAGCATTAGATATTAGGGAATTACTATTCATTTTTTTGAGGTATGGAAAGGTATTGTGGTTATGTAAAAAGACACATCCTTATTTTTTATGAGATGCATGCTTAAGGGTGAAATGTCATGCCTTTGCTTTCCAATTGTTCAGAAAAACATGGAAAAATGTGAATTTTCAAATCTAAGTGGCAAATATAGTTTATTATTCTTTAACTTTCTTTATATTTGAACATCTTCATAATAAAAAGTTGTGGAAAATAAAAAACTTGAATTATACTTGGGCCAGACATCTGTAAAGTGGAAAAAGTACACAAAGGTCTAGGATTCTTCACTATTATTATTGTATTATTTTCTAAGAGCATCAATTGCTTCAGTGTATCAGTGGAAGACCTTATAAATGCACTATTTACATAAAACACATAAAAGCCGAAATACAAATTAACGCAAAGGAAGATAATACGGACTATAATACTCCGCACGTTCACTCCAAGAGGAAAAGTGTGGTGTAAGGTATGAAGTTCCATCTTAAGTACAATGGTTATTTTTTAACCTAGTAACTATGGCATTAGCATAATTTGAGTATAATGCAACCTAGGACAATCTGTACTTTGTGAAGGGTGATTCCACGACATCAAGGTTAATGAAGGTGAGGACAAGGGAAAGCAACAACTTCTTGAAGAAAACACTCAACAAGAAAGCTTTCAAGATGTCTTTCCTTCAGCACCTCTTTGTAGAACGTTTATATAAAGTCATGTCCAAATGAAGCCACATGGTCAACACATGTTTAAATTGATATTTTTGGTGCCAGAATTTATATCGACTTTTCCTCTTCTAGCTCAGGAAAATTTTCTGTACAAAGATGTCCCATGATTTCTTAGGGATATCCCCACTGTTAATATCTGGGGATTCTGGTTGTTAATATCTGGAGGATTCTGGTTTTTCATTAAGTAGTTCCAATGAACTAATCAATGACCAGTATTTGGTAAGTATTTCTTTGCAGGTATGTACAAAACATTCTACCAATTTCACTCCATTTCAGTTAATTCTACCTTATTACTCAACTTATTTATTCATTAATTTGACATATATTGACCACCTGCTATATATGCAAGGCACTGAAGAAACCAGAGCGATGTGAAAACTCAGCTCTTGGAATATGGTCTTATATTCTGAAGTGGGATGCTGTGGATGATAAATGCAATAGTATTTTTACTTATTTCGAGTTGCATTTCTGCCAGTTTTCCTTTTATGCTGTTTAGGACTATGACAAACTCAGTTATTACTGTTTAATAATTACCACACCAATGACAGTTTCTATATCCATGCTTTTTCCAGTGAAATTTTTTTCTGGTATTTTAAGACTGTACCCTATTTTACTTACCTATATGAAGGAAAACCGACTGCAATTATTCCTTTAAAAATCAAACATTTCATTTTTGGTTTCTTCTTACAGAAACAGGATGAATTTTGCTTTGTATCCCATCAGTTACTCTTATTTATTTTTAGGTAAACCAAGTCCAGTAACACTTCATGTTGTAAGTTACCTATGTATTCTTTCCTCTCTTCACCTTTCCTTCACTGACCCACTTTCTGCACTGAAATCGTATCTACTTTCCATTACTTTTTTCTCACACTATTTAAATATTTTTATTACTCCTTACCTCAGGATCTACAGGGTCAAATTTGGCAGCCCATTTTAGGTTTTCTATACTCACTCATTCACAACACACTTGCTATATAAGCTCATGTCCTTACTTTCATTATGTCCTAATCTTTCATTAATGTAGAAAGCTTTTATAGCACTACAGGAAGCCCAGGAAGGATCAATTAGGGAGTTTGGGCCCTGAGCACAGTAGGCACTCAAGAAATATGTGTTTCAATGGAAGAAATGGACTTTCTACAGTAAAACAGTATCGGGAACCTTAAGTTATACATTTCGGTATCAGGTGAAAAAAATGAAAACTGTATTCTTATTTTTTCCTACAGGATGACATGTCAAAACCTAGTGAAACTAATACAATAAAAAGTAATAAAAATATAATAAAAATAAATAAATAAATAATAGGAAAAAACCTAGTAAAACTAAGACTGTTCTAAAAATTAATTTAAGCGTGGGCGTTTAATTTTTGCCCATTTCACTAAATTTGTACATGCCTAAGGGTTATATACACATTAGTTTCTCTATCCAAACATCATCTTTCATTAAGGTTCTCTTCCTTGAATATTTCAGTATTTAAAACAAGGTCTAATTAAACAGTGGCCACATAGAAACCTTTAAGATACTTTCAATTTTTCTCAAACCTACTAGTTCCACATAGAAGTTATGGCATAATATGAAAAGGGAGGTGAAAAGGGGGAGGAACCCTTTACATATTTAAGGCTTCGAAGCTGGGAAGAAGTAAAAGCCCAAAAGCAGCTTTTCTATCCCCCCAGGATTATTCTTTACTTGATGGAAGCTTTCACAAGTTACATTCATAAGGCCTCATGGAGTACTTGAAATACAGTAAGAGTTGGTGAGTTACAGGTTTCTGAGTACTCTTTTCACAGGGTTTCTTTCTGGAATAAACCAAATAAAGGTTAAACAGTGAATATTCTCAAATTTCACATTAAATTTAAATAAATTATATCCACATTATGAATTTGGATACTTCTGTTCAGTGGTATCTGACATACAAGCATATTGCACTTCTTCTGATAATGTGTTAACACTCAGAGAGAGTACAGAATAAAGTTTAAATGATTAAGTTGTAACACCTAATAGTCTTGCACATCCATTAATTACGATGTTTGGCACCTGTATGAACACGCTGATGCTGAATAAGGTTTGTACTCTGAGTGAAAGTTTTACCACAGATACGGCATGCATAGGGCTTTTCTCCTGTGTGAATTCTCTGGTGTTGAATAAGGCATGTTCTCTGGCTAAAATCTTTATCACATTCATTACATTTATAAGGTCTTTCTCCAGTATGAGTTCTCTGATGCTGATTAAGTGATGAGGAGTAAATAAAAGCTTTCCCACATTCATTACATTTATAGGGCTTCTCTCCAGTATGAATTCTTTGATGTTGAGTAAGATTTGCACCCTGTCTATATGCTTTCCCACATATGTTGCATTTAAAGGGTTTTTCTCCATTATGAATCCTCTGATGTTGAGTAAGGTGTACACTCTGGCTGAATGCTTTTCCACACACACTGCATTTATATGGTTTCTCACCAGTATGTGTTCTATGATGTTGAGTAAGATTTGCACTCTGGCTGAAGGCTTTCCCACATACTTTACATATGTAGGATTTCTCTCCAGTGTGAGTAGTTTGATGCTGAATAAGAGTTGAAGAGTGAGCAAAGGCTTTTCCACATTCATTACATTTATAACACTTCTCTCCAGAATGAATTCTCTGATGTCGAATAAGGTACGTACTCTGACTAAATACCTTCCAACACTCATTGCATTTATATGGTTTCTTTCCAGTATGTATTTTTTGATGTTGAAGAAGGTGTGTACTCTGACTGAAAGTTTTCCCACACTCGTTGCATATATAAGGTTTTTCTCCAGTATGAACTCTCTGGTGATTAATCAGTGATGAACTGTGGCTGAAGGTTTTACCACATTCCAAGCATTTATATGGTTTCTCTCCAGTATGTGTCCTTTGATGTATAGTAAGGTGTGCACGCTGACTAAAGTCTTTCCCGCAGTCATCACACTTATACGGTTTCTCTCCTGTATGAATTCTCTGATGTATAGTAAGGTGTGCTCGCTGGCTGAAGGCTTTACCACACTGGTGGCATTCATATGGTTTTTCTCCAGTATGCATTCTCTGATGTGCAATAAGGGATGAGAGGTGCCTAAACTCTTTTCCACACTCTTCACATTCATAAGACTTCTCTTTGGTATGGGTACTTTGGTGTTTCATGAGGGATGGATATTTCCTAAACTTTTTCCCACACACATTACATTTATAAGGCTTCTCCCCAGGATAGATTTTCCTATGTACAATACCATATGAGACATGACTGAAGGTTGCCCTGCCTTCACTATATATAGAAGTTTTATCATCTGACTCAGTATCAAACTGTATTATTAGGTTTGAATGCTTTTCAAAATGATTCCCATATATACCATATTTACTAAGATACTCTTCTGTAGGATCATCTTCTTGTGAAAAAACTGACTTCAAACTGAAATTACTTTCTTCAGTGGGAATTTTCCTGAAGGGATCTGGTGCTTGCCTCTCCAATCTGTCACCATAGTCATATGGTTCTTCCAATTTGACGGTCTGGGTTCCATCTGTTGTGAGTTTAGGAATGTTTTTAACTGGATTACAATCTTGAGCTTCTGTTTCCTGTCCTGAAATAAAAATAATATAAAAAGTTTTCTCTATTTGGAGAAAGGAAATTGCCAAAATAGAAACAAAATAATGAACATGAATAAAATGCTTAAAAAGCTATGGTTCTGACAACCTCATAACAAGGTCCTTAAAGCTTAGAAAAGAAGAATAAAAAGGAAGAAAAACAAGACTAAATTGAAAAAAGGAGAGGCTTCCTGCTATCCAAATAGGCACAGACTAAATAAAATAGGTTAGTCAGGTGACAGAGCTAACACTGTATAGGATAACTTGGGATGACTTCAATTGTGTAATTATTTATAATTATATAACATTTAAATGACATGTTCAAAGTAGGCATGCTGTCATCACCCCTTCCAATCTACTCTGCACAATCCTACCTAATGTTACAAAAGTAATTTCATGGAGTGCTCTTCATGCCTAAATATGTCTAGTAAGTCTCCTATAGCCTGAAACAGTGGGTCTCAAAAGTGAAGTCCCCAGACTACTGGCAAAAGTATCACTATCACCTGGGAGCATGTTAAATTATTGCACTTCACCCAGACATACTGACTCAGAAACTTTGGAAATGAAGCCTAGCAATCTGTTTTATAGCAAGCCCCCCAGGTTGTTTTGATGTACACTCAATTTGAGGATCAGTGACATGAAGGATAAAAGTTAGAGAGAGCTAAAAAAAGTTCAATATATCTCCAACTTGGCATTCCATCCCAAAAACATTCAAGACTTTTCTATTCTGTATCTTCTAGCATGCTTTGTATCCAGCTTAACTTAAAGTTCAAAGTTATTCACATAACTTAAAATTACTTCCTCATAATCTTCTACAGGTACCATGCTAATTCAAAACTCTAGGCCTTCTCTTATGCTACCTTCCCCATCTATTAAAAAGGCTCACATTCTTTCCTTCTTAGAATCCTAAGTACAGATTGGGTTGAATCATATAAAATTGTGTTTTTTGTAAGTCAACATGGCAGAATATCAGCAGTTTCATACAGTTCAACCTAATAAATGATGGAGCCATGACAGAAGTTGGCCTTACATAATTATTTCACAATTTTGTGTGTTTCTTATATTTCTAACCTAGGTGCAAACTCTGGAACTAACTTATGTTTCTTTTACATTTCCTTCAGAAAATGGCCCAAGACTACATATGGTGGCCACTCAACTGAATTGGTAAAGTAAGACCATGACTTGTTGTAAAAAGATGGACTCAAATGAAAGCAAACACACACATAAACACACATCAAACAAACAAAAAACTCTGACCCCAAACCTGCCTGCAGAGCAGTCAAATATATACTGGCACACCTTGGAGATACTGCAGGTTCAGTTCCAGACCACCGCAATAAAATGAGTATCACAATGAAGTGAGTCACATGAATTTCTTGGTTTCTCAGTGCATATGAAAGTTATGTTTATATTATACTATAGCCTATTAAGTGTGCAATATATGATATCTAAAAAATGTACATATCTTACCTAAAAAACACTTTATTGCTAAAAAAAAATGCTAACCATCACCTGAGCCTTCAGCAAGTTGTAATCATTTTGCTGGTAGAAGGTACCTTCAATTTGTGAAAACGCAGTATCTGCGAAGCTCAATGAAGTGAAGCAGAAAAGTGAGGTATGCCTGTATTTGTTGATGCTTATTATGTTTCCATTATGATAGTTTAAATTTAAGTTAGAGTACCTTTCTCCTTTGACAATATATAACTTGCAAATGGGAAACATATAACTTGCAAATATTAAAAATTATTTAACGAAATGTAATTAAATATGAAGTTTATAATATAGCAAAAATGATACAGCAACTTTCTAAGATGCAGATCAAAGTATAATAACCACAAATATAGTCATTCAATAGAATCATCCATCAATAAAGGAGTAGCCAGGATAGAGAATAATGAAATATTGATAACTGATAAAAATTATAGCTAGAGCTATGTCTGTGTAAAGATCCGCTAAATGTCTTACAGATACACACAAACACACGCTAGATGCACATACACATATTACACACTGTAGTGATAACCTAAGGGGAGAAGGTCCTAGTCATGGGTATGGGGAGGGAGACACATATTTCATTTGGCTTACTTCTACGGCTTGTATTTACAAACTACTTTATTACTTTGATTTAAATAAAAAAATCAGAATAACACTAGAATATGCTTAGGAACAATGTTAAATGAAATAAGCAATATCACAACTAGCATGAAAACTCATTAGAACTACATAAATATCAAAATGCTAACAATAAGATTATAGGGTTAAAAAATATTTTCTAATATTCGATAAATTGGCTATGACTTTTATGGCTGTTTAATACTAGAAATGTAGTTATATTACTTTTATAGAAAAAAAATAAAAACTTTTTTAAACCAGATTTGTTACTACCCACCCCCTCCCAACAAAAAAAGAAATTGAGGATGTTAATCAACTGTGTAGGTAAATGTGTGTGTGTGAGAGATACACTCACACACACAGTAAGATAATATCAAAAGCTGAGTTTAATTTCTATGTAATCAGAATTAGTCTATCACAGAATTTCACATAACTGAAAAGGTTATAATTAACAAGCTTAAAGTAACAAGTCTGAACAATGACCATGAAGAAATTGCTACTATAAAACATACATTTTAAAATCAATCAGTTTATGGGAAATTCAGAAATTGAGATAATTAAGTAGGACTTAAATATGCATATATAACTAACCAGAAAGAACTGGTTAGAAGCAGTAAGTATTTGTTGGTCAATAGGGCCAAACAAGGGTACAGTTCTGATAAAACAAGATCAGTGTTGAATCAGGTAATGAAGGATGGCTTTGAGGGTGGAGGAAGGTATGATTAGAGTTGAACCTTAAAGGTTGAAGTTCTGAGACAAGAATGGCCATCGAAGACCAATCAATATTCCTACTCTATCAGTGAATTATCAGTTTCCATTTCCTGAAATAATGACTGATGTATCCTAACCAGAGGTTCAACTTACTAGGTACTGCTGAGATGGTAACAAAGCAAAATCTTTAGAGGCCAAAAATCAAATAAAATCAAGAAGACAGGAAATCAGCTAGAGCTCAAGTTGGCTGCTTGTGACAGCTCCTCAATCCTGTTGATGACCTTAAGCTTTCACTTCGAAGGCAGAAGGGGCTCAGGAACCAGAAGAAAAAGCCCAGGGTCCATCCAATGAGGGAAGGCTGACAGGGTCTATTATATATTCTATATAAGGACAGGCCAGAAAACAAACAAAACTGGAAAAAACTCACCTCTACAATGAAAAAAAGAAACGTGCCTTTTTCAGTGTTGGTGCTCTCTGGCAAGAGAAAAATTTACCCTAAAAATATGTGACCATAAACTGCTCCCTCTGGTAGATTTATAGCCCTAATTCATGCTACCTGAATAATCTAAAGGACTCCTCATGCTGAGAAGACAACCTGAAATGCTTTCAGACTGGCAGCACAGCTCAGAAGTCTATCCTGACTCCAGTCCAGGCATATTTCCATTACGCCATGCATGTTTTCTCATTTTTTAGAGTGTGCTGAAAACATTCCCCAAAGAACTTAGTGTGTTATAGGTATATTTTGTGTCATTCTGCTGACCAAGGCAAATAAAGCCATAAATTATAAGAACAAGCTTTTCAATTAGTGTGACCCTTAAAATACTCCATGACCAGATAAAGTTAAAAAAGGGATAACATTTAAATCAGATAGTTTAAAAAAGTGAAGCAAGTAATTTTAAGGTAGTGACTTTAATGTTATAGTTTGTCACTATTGTTTAATTTTCTGTTAATGCTGTATTCTAGCATCAATATTGGCAGACATACTATGTCAGTGCCTTAAAAAGTAAGAAAGTAAAATGCAAAAGAATATAGTATACTTCTTTTGTATACAAAAGGAGGTATGACTGTATTTGTGATTTCTGCAAAGAGAACACAGAAAAGAAAATCAGTAACAAATGAACATGGTTAACTACATGGAGTGAATGGAAATATAGCAGAAGAGATGGGAGTGTATACCTTTCTAAATAGTTTTGACTTTTGAACCATATGTTTTTACATACTCAAAAATGTGAAGTTTAATGTTGGGAACCAGGTTATTATATGGGAAAGGAAAGATAAAATGGAGTATGGGAAAAGTTAGCAGTATGAATTCATGAGTCCTGAAACTACATACATAATACATATGTACATATATGTGGATTGGCAAAGTAGATTTACAGTTGTTCATATGGAAAAAGACATGCAGGTTATGATGATTACAATAGCTTTATCAACTCAAAAAGAATATCACAATGGCATAGTGTGCTTAGGTATAATCTCGTGAGTGCTCAAATTGCCAGCCTTCATTTTTATACCTTCTTATAGTCTACTGGCTCTACTCAAGCACACTTTGGCATGCCTTCTTCCATTTGAATAACTGTAACCTACTTTTGCCCATGCCTGTATTTCCCAGCTCTATCTACTGAACAGATTTAGAAGCAATGCTACCCCATAGTACTGAGCACACTTGGTGCCCAGATCCTAGTTTCTAAGTACTATTTCTCCACTAAAATGGGCCTCAGTTCCTTAGACAAATTTCAGGTCCAAGGAATGCCCAAGGTGAGCCTAAAGAATATCTTGTGCCAGAAAGCAAGGACATACTCAACTCAAAGACTAATGGGGACATCTTGAAAGAATACTGGACCTCATTTCAAAAGCTCCCACTGAGGCAGTTCAAGGTGATGTTAGAAGATACAGAACTCATTTGTTTCCATGGACACACTAAATCTATAGACAGAAATGTACCAATTCCTTCTGAAAAAGACATGAAAACTAGCTGAACAGCTGCTTCACTTCAAAAAAGAAAAGGATCACATTGAGGTGGGAAGGACAGGTTGAGATGCAGTCTCACCAAAAACCCCATCCACAGCATGGTGACACATAATTCGGAAGGATCTTACAAATCTGGAGCTTCTCTCTGAAGAACAAAGGGTTTGTACCCACTTCAGACACCGCAACTCTTAGGACCAGCCCCTAAACAATCTGGCTTTAAAACCAATGAAGTTCACATCCACAAGGCCTGGGGGACTGTAGCAACCTGAGACTGATTGTGAAGGGCTGGTGCACAAACTCACTCGTCCTAAGGCCCAGCACAGAGGCCTGGGACAACCTGAGTAGCTTGGAAAGCACTCGGACTATAGGTGAAGGAGATTAATTTGCTAATCTTAGAGCATCTGCTATAGGAATAGGGGTCTGTAGGAATTCTCTTTGGGGACAAAGGCACTGGTGGGTGCCATTTTGCCCTCTCCCTCTGCCACGCTCACAGTGCCAGGATCTCCAGGAGGGGAGCTTTTACACATGTTTGGTACCCAGGTTTTATTCTATCTGGTACCCCAGTTTTTGCAGTGGCAACACAGGGGACATCCCTTGAGTATGTGGTTCTAAAGGGAAGGGGTACTTGCATTCCTGGGTCCCATGGGACTGTAACAATTAGAGGAACAATTCCTGGCAGGCTACCACCTCCAGGGCACTGCACAGACAGCAAACTGAAACATGATCCCAGTCTTCCTGTGAAAGACGCCTATTTACTGCGTCTGAAAGACAGGCTGCAGGTGTGCCACACATTGAGACCACAGGCATGCTCTCAGGGAACATACACCAGGGGGGCCATCTTTGTGCTCTCCTGCTGTCTGTCACAGCTTGCCAGTTCCTCCCAGAAAGGATCTTCTACACTCATCTTGAGCCCTGATTTTTGCAACCACTGTATGGGGAACACCTCCAGATCACCTGCAATTGTGGTCCCAAAGGACTGTATACATTTGTACACTTTAAAAGCTGCTGCCTGAGAATTTGGCTTCAGATCATCATGAAACTAGGAGCTGCCTGAAATCCCTCCCTCTGGAACACTGACATGTCTTGGCATAGCCCCCAAAACTGGAGCTATTAAAAATAAATCAGAGAACTGTAATTGAATAATAATAAAATAATTTAAAAATAAATAAATAAATCAGGCTGGGCCCTGGCTGCTTAGCTCAGTTGGTTAGAACATTTTCCTGATATACCAAGGATGCGGGTTTGATTCCCAGTCAGGGCACATACAAGAATCAACCAATAAAGTCATAAATAAGTACAACAACAAATCGATGTTTCTTTCTTTGTGTTTCTGTCTCTTTTTCTCTTTCTCTCTCACACAAAAATCTATAAATAAAAATAAATAAAAAAGTAAAACAAGTCAGGTTGCTTACACAATCACAAAAGTTCAAGAGACAACCAAGAACTAGGGTAAGATGGAACAATAAGATTCATCTAATACACGAGGCCACTCCTGTAAGACTGGAAGAGGCTAATGTTTTGCCTACTAGATAGAAGCAAACATAGAAAAACATGAAAAAATGTGGAAACAAAGAAATATGTTCCAAATGAAAGAATAAGAAAACCCTCTGAAAAAAACCTTAATGAAATGGAGATAAGTCATTTACCATATGCAGTTCAAAGTACTGGTCATAAAGATGCTCACTGAACTTGACAGGAGAATGGATAAACATAGTGAGAACTTCAACAAAGATATAAAATGCAAGAAAATTCCACACAGAAGTTACAGAGCTGAAGAACACAGTAACTGAACTGAAAAATACTCTACAGTGGTCTTAAAACAGGGCAGTGGAACTCACCCAAACAGAGGCCCCATCAAAAATGGAAAAAAATTTAAAGTAAAGATAACTTAAGGGACTTATGTGACAACATAAACAGAATAACACTCACACTGTAGGAGTCCCCAAAGAGAGAGAAAGGTGCAGAAAACTTATTTGAAGAAATAATGGCTGACAACTTCCTTAACCCAGGGAAGGAAACATATCTAGATCCAGGAAACCAAGAGAATTACAAATAAGATCAGCACAATGAGATCCACACCAAGACACACTATAATTAAAATGTCAAAAGTTAAAGATAGAGAATCTTAAAAGTAGCAAGAAAAAAACAACTTGTAACTTACAAGGGGACCCCCACAAGACTATCAGCAGAATTTCCAGCAGAAACTCCGCAGGTAAGAAGGGCCTGATATACTTGCATTATACATCCAACATGCTAACAGGAGAAAACTTCCAAACAAGAATACTCTACCCAGTATTTTCCAGACAAGTCAAAACTAAAGGAATTCACCACTAAACCAGTCTTACAAGAAATGTTAAAGGGATTTCTTTAAGCTGAAATGGCAGGGCACTAATTACTAATAAGAAAACATATAAAAGTATAAATTTCACTGGTAAAGTTAAATATATGGTAAAGGTAATGAATTATCACAAAGAAATCTAGTATGAAGGTTAAAAGACAAAATAGTAAAAATAACTGTAATTACTATAATTAGTTAAAGGATACACAAAATAATAAGATGTAAATCTTATTTATGTCAAAAACAAACATCAAGGGGGATAAAAATTTAAAGTTTTGGAATGTGTTCAAATTTAAATTATCAACATAAAATAGACTGTTATAAATAGTCATTATATGTAAGTCTCATGCTAACCACAAAGAAAAAAACCTATAATAGATAAAAAGAAAGATAATGAGAAAGGAATCTAAACATAACACTAATGAAAGTCATCAAACCACAAAGAAAGAGAGCAAGAGAAGAAGAAAGGAACAGAGAGAACTAGAAAACAACCAGAAAACAATGAACAAAATGGCAATAAATACATATCTATCAGTAATCACTTTAAATGTAAATGGACTAATTTTTCCAATCAAAAAACATAGTGGTTAAATGGATAAAAACCCCCAAGACCTACTATATACTGTCTATAAGAGACCCACTTTAGATATAAGGACCCATACAGACTGAAAGTGGATAGAAAAGATGTTCCATACACATGAAAACCAAAAGAAAGCTGGGGAAGCTATACTTGTATTAGATAAAACATACTTCAAAATAAAGACTGTGACAAAGAAGCACATTACATAATGATAAAGGGGTTGATCCAATAAGATATAACATTTATAAGTAGTTATGCATCAAAGTGCACCTAATTATGTAACACAAATATTAACAGACCTAAAGGGAGAGACAGATAGCAATATAAAAATAGTAGATGACATTAATACCTTACTTAGATCAATGGATAGATCATCCAGAAAATGAATAAGAAAACATCGACTTTAAAGGGCACATTGGAGCAGATGGACTTGAAATGTACAATACATTCTGTCCAGAAGCAGAACACACACTCTTCTCAAGAGCACAAGAAACATTCTCCAGGATAGATCATGTTAGGCCGTGGAACAAATCTTAATAAATTAAAAAAAAATTAAAATTATATCAAGCATCTCTTTCAACAACAATCATATAAAACTAGAAATCAATTACAAGAAGAAAACTGAAAAAAATCACAAGTAGGCATGGATTAAACAACATGCTAGTGAACAACCAGTGGGTTAACAAAGAAATCAAAGAAGAAGTCAAAACCACCTTCATACAAAAAATATACTAAAACTTCTGGGAGGCAGCAAAAGCAGTTCTAAGAGGGAAGTTCATAGTGATACATACTTACCAGAGGGGAAAAAACACAGGAAAAATCTCAAATAAACAATCTAACTTTAACAACTGTACCTGAACAACAACAACAAACAAATAAATAAATAAATAACCAAATTAATATTTAAGAAAAAAGAAAATTAAAAAGAGAAAAAAAGAATAAGAAGAAAGAAAAAGACAATCTAACTTTACACCTCAAAAAATTAGGAAAAGAAGAAATAAAGCCCAACATTAGAAGGAAGGAAATAAAGATGAGAGTAAAAATAAATTAAATAGAGACTGAGAAGATAACAAAAAAGATCAATGAAAGTAAGAGCTGGTTCTTTGAAAAGATAAATAAAAAAAGACAAACCTCTAGTTAGACTCACGAAGAAAAAGAGGGCTCAGATAAATAAAAATCAGAAATGAAAGACGAGATATTACAACTAATACCACAGAAATACAAAGGATCATAAGAGACTACTATGAGCAGTTATGCACTAAGAAACTGGACAATCTAGAATAAATTAATACATTCCTAGAAACATAAAACATTTCAAGACTATATCATAAAGCAAAAAATCTGAATAGACAAATTACTAATAAGGGGACTAAATCAGTAATCAAAACCTCCAAAAAAACAAAAGTCCAGATGGTTTCACTGATGATTTCTAAAAAAATAAAAGAGGAAGAAATGTTTTCAAACACATTTACAGGACAGCATTACCCTCATACCAAAACCAAACAAGACACCACAAGAAGGGAAAAATATAGGCCACGTCCCTGATGAACACAGATGCAAAAGTCCTCAACAGAAAATTAGCAAACCTAATTCAACAATACATTTAAGGGACCATTTACCACAATCAATTGATATTTATTCCTCGGATTCAGGAATGATTCAACATCTGTGAATCAACTGTGATACACTACATTAACAAAATTAAGTATAAAAATCATATGCTCATCTCAAAAGATGCAGAAAAACTATTTGACAAAACTCAGCATCCTTTTATGATTAAAACTCTCAAGTACGTGGGTATAGAAGGAACATACTTTAACACGTCCATATAAGACAAGCCATCGGCTGACATTACACTCAATGGTGAAAAGCTGACAGCTTTTCCTCTAAGGTCAGGAACACAGTCAGGATGCCCACTCTGCCACTGTATTCAACCTAGTGTTGAAAGTCCTAGCCAGAGCAATAGGGCAATAAAAAGAAATACAAAGCATTCAAACTTAAAAGGAAGAAATAAAACTATTCCTATTTGTAGACAACATAATTTTATACACAGAAAGCTCTAATGACTTCACCAAAAAACTGTCAATTCAGTCAAGTTGCAGAATACAAAATCAGTATATACAAATCTGTTGTGTTTCTATACACTAACAACAAACTATCAGAAACATAAATTAAGAAAATAATTCCAATTATAACTGCATCAAAAAGAATAAAATATGTAAGAATAAATTTAGCCAAGTAGGTAAAAGACTTGTGCATTAAAAACTTATAAGACACTGTTGAAAGAAATTGAAGGCAACACAAATAAATGGAAAGATATTCCATGCTCACAGGTTGAAAGAATTAATATTGCTAAAATGTCCATACCACCCAAAGCAATCTACAGATTCAATACAATCCCTAGCAAAATTCCAATGGCATTTCTTACAGAAATAGAAAAAACAATCCTAAAGTTTGTATAACCACAGAAGGCCTCAAATAACCAAAGCAAACTAAGAAAGAACAATACCAGAAGCATCACACTCCCTGATTTCAACCTACATTAAAAAGCTATAGCAATCAAAACAGTATGGTACTGGCATAAAAACAGACACAAATTAACTGAACAGAACAGAGAACCCAGAAATAAACCCATGCATATATAGTCAATTAATCTATGAGAGAGGAGGCAAGAATACACAATGGGGAAAAGACAGTCTCTTCAACAAGCACTGTTGGGAAAACTGGATTACCATATGCAAAAGAATGAATCTAGACCACTATCTTAAATTACACATAAAAATTAAATCAAAATGGATTGAAGACTTGAATGTAAGACCAGAAGCAATAAACTCCTATAAGGAAACACAGGTGATAAGCTCCCTGAGTTTAGTCTTGGCAATGATTTTTTGGATCTGACTTCAAAAGCAAAGGAAACAGAAGCAAAAATAAACAAGTAGGACTATATCACACTAAAAAGTTTCTGAACAGCAAAGAAAATCATCAACAAAATGATAAAGCAACAAGGGAATGGGAGACAACATTCGCAAATTATGTATCTGATAAATATATAAACAACTCATACAACCTAACAGAAAAAACAAACAAAAGAAACCAATCAATTAAAAAATAGGCAGAGGACCTGAATAGATATTTTTCCAAACAACATATAGATGGTCAATGGGCACATGAAAAAAATACTCAACATCACTAACCAACTCAAAATCACAATGAGATATCACCGCAAACGTTATAATGCCTATCGTCAAAAAAACACAAGAAATAACAAGTGTTGGCGAGGAAGTGGACTGTTGGTGGGAATTTAAATTGGTGTAGCCCCTGTAGGAAACAGTATGGAGGGTCCTGAAACAATTAAAAATGGAACTATTATATGATCCAATTCCATTTCTGGATATATATCTGAAGAAAATGAAACCACTAATTAAGAAAGATATTATGTACTCCCATGTTTGGGACAGCATTATTTACAATAGCCAAAACATGGAAACAACCCGAGTGTCCATCAACGGATGCATGTATAAAGAAGACGTGGTCTATAGATACAAAAGAATACCACTCAACCATAGAAAATTAACCTTGTTATTTGGGTTTTGAGGGCATTATGCAAAGTAAAATAAGGAAGACGGAGAAAGACAAATACTGTATGATTTCACTTATACGTGGGATCTAAAACAACAACAACAATACCACCACCACCACCACCAACAAGTCAAAGAAAAACAAAAACCCAAACACCAAACTTCTAGACTGAAGAGCAGATTGTTGGTTGCCAGGGGTAAGAAGGGCAGGGTGGGGGTGGGAGAAGTGGGTGAAGGAGGTCAAAAAGTACAAACTTTCAATTATAAAATAGTAAGTCCTGAGGATGTAATGTACAGTATGGTGACTATACTTAATAAGACTATATATAATGCATATTTGAAACTTTCTGAATATTTGAAAGTTTCTAAGAGATGATATCTTAAAAGTTTTCATCACATACAAAAATTTGTAACTATGTATACAGATGGTAACTATGCAAATTTATAACTGTGTATAAGATGGTAATTAGATTTATTGTGGTGCTAACTTTGTAATGTATACAAATATCAAATCATTACATGGCACACCCAAAACTAATATAGTGTTTTATGTCAATTATACCTCAATTTAAAAAAAGTCTTGTACTGCCCAAATTTGGGACAATCAAGCATCAAAAATGGAACCCCCTCAAACTATAATGAACTAATGACACATTAAATTTTTAAAAATTCCATTAGTCTATAGTGATACATACACATAAAAATGGAGTGGGAAAAGGGACAGTCATTTTCTACAAAAGAGTGCTATTAATCATTTAGAAGAGATGGCTGATTTAGAAAATCACATTTTGTAATCAGCTATGTAATAAAGCAAGGATCATCAGTGGATAAGAACCTTAAATAAAAGGTTATCAGGGAACAGAACAGTCATGTGGTATCTACGTACCAATCCACAGACTTCCTACTAATTAGAAAGAAAAAAAAAAGCACCTTTAACTTAGCACCTAAGTTAAGGACCTAAAATGGAGAGATCTGGTACACGGCACAAACTGAGTATCACCAAATGAGACAAATGACATTACGTGTTTCCTGAGGAAATGCAATGGAAAGTACATTCCTATAAAGTACTCTTGGCAAAAATGTTTTGTTTTTTTTTTTTGTTTTAAGATTTTATTTACTTATTTTTAGAGAGAGGGGGAGAGAAGGGAAGGGAGGGAGAAAGAGAAGGAGAAATATCAATGTGTGGCTGCCTCTCGCATGCCCACTACTGGGGACCTGGCCTGCAACCCAGGCATGTGTCCTGATTGGGAATGGAACCAGGGACCCTTTGGTTCGCAGGCTGGCACTCAATCCACTGAGCCACACCAGCTGGGGCCTCTTGGCAAAAATGTTTAATCTGAATCTAACCATGAGGAAACACTCAGTAAATGTGGATTATTTTTTAAAAAACCTGGTCTGGATCCTTAAAAAAATGTCAATATCATGAAAGATTAAAGAGAAAAAAAGGCTGGGGAAGAGTTCTGGATTAAAAAGGACCAAGACGAAGGATAACCGAGTGGATCATGTGATTCCTGACTAGACCCTGGATTGGGGAGAAAAACATCTAAAAAGGGTATTTTGGGACAGTTGGAGAAATCTAAGTATTTGACTGTACATTAGTAGCATTATTGTAACATATTTGGAGAGAATGGTGTTGTACTTATGTCAGGGGAATGTTCATGTTCTTAGAAGACATATAGAGAAATATTTAGGGGTGAGATGTCATGATGCCTGCAACTAATTTTCAAATGGTTTAGTGCAAAAACAAAGTATGTGTCTGTACTTGTAAAGAGATAAGGCAAAAGTGGCTGAATGAGGATAAATGGTGATTCCAGGTAAAAAATATACAGGTGTTCAATGTACTGTTCCTGTCAACTTTTCTGCAGGCTTGAAATCTTTCAAAATAAAGTTTTGTGAAGGAAGAAAGGAATGGGAACCACCAAAAAGTCCATTTCTAGGGAACAGGTTCAATAAAATATGAGACACACAATAAAATCTGCTGCAGATGTTTAAGCTCTTTACATACTCATTTGGAACACTTATCAAGATATACTTTTAAGTAATGAAAACAAAGTACAAAACTGTGTTTATAGTGTGCTACATAAAGACAAATATTTTTACACTGTCTTTCTATGCAAACCAAATAAAACAAACACCTATAGGAATAAACCAGAAACAAATAACAGTGATTGTGTGTTGGGCAGATGTAGGAACTGGGTGAATGTGGTACACACATGAAAGACTTTTGTTTGGCTTTATATAAAAAGGTATTTTATATATGAAAATTTTTGTCTTGTGAATAAATTGTCTTTTTAAACAATTAGAAAATAAAAAAGAAAGAAATGAGTTAGGGAAGTGGAGAAAGGGGGCCATGGGGTTTTGTCAGTAAATAAAAGAAACTCAAAACGAAGGTTTGAAATTAAGATTTCAGATGACATTCATGCATGCTTGGACAGAATGGTGGCATGATCAAAGCCTCAGAGTGCTAGGGTGTGGGACGCAGGCGTCATGGGGAAAGATACAATGAGATACAGGGAAAAGGTACAAAAATGACGTCTGGGAAATCTTTTCCTGAAGATGGCCTGTGAGGAAGTGATGCCAAAGGCTCAGTGCTCTTGACAGACCGGGATGTCCTTCTGGAAAATGATTTGGCCATATTTAAAAACACATCTAACCACACTCAGGGTAACACAGACTAAGTGCAAAGCCTCTCATCTGCCAGTTCTTCTCTCACCTGGACTAGGGCCTTCTAAGATTTCTTTTATCACCATCCATGGTTCTTCCAATATGGGAATCACAGTTGGTCTGTACACTGTCAGTCCTGTTCAGAAGGAATATAATGAGTTTTATCCTGAATATAAACATTTGTTCAAATTTTATTACTTGGCTTCTTATCTGTGTGGACAGACCTTTACAGGAAAACAAGAGTTCATGGCTATGACCGAATAAATGATGTCCTTGTCCTTTTCAGAGCTAGGACAGAAATTTCCCGGCACCCTGGAGGACATGTGCACAGAGATCACGTGGGATGAAAATCGCAGGGGCAGTGGGGAATGAGCAAGGTACAGCACTGGTGACAGCCCCGTGAAACTGCGCATCGGTTTTCAACGATCTCCCATTCAGAAACCTTCCGCTTGGGAAAAGGGAGTAGAACACACGCTCTTCTGCGCCTGAGAGGGCACGCACAGTCGGTCTCCAGGCCCCATTTTTGGCAAAGTACTTCAGAGACCCAGCCCATCTTTAACAACAGGAGGGGAAAAAAAAGGTACTCTGGTGGATATCCTGGGAGGTGTGGGTCGATGATGCTTACCTAGAGAGACCATGTTCCAATAGTTCTGTAGCGTCACGGTCTTGTACAGTTCCTTCTGTACAGGACGCATTAGCTCCCAGTCTTCCTGGGTAATATCCACAGCCACATCTCTGAATGTCATTGATTCCTAAAACAGCAAACATAGCTTAACTTCGTTCAAGAACTAGTAGGAAGGGGACAATGTTAACACTAGGTGAGTGTGTGGCGGGGAGAATCATGGAAACTTGAGCTTTAGAGGGATCCTAAAGGTGTCTAACCAAAACTTTTACCCAGCATGTAGATGAGCATACTTGAACGGTCTGAAAAGAAAAATTGAATATAAAGTAGAATTTATTGTTTTCAGCTGCCACTTGTGCATACATTGGTGGTTATATCTCAAAGAAGAAAGGGTTTTAAACATAGATGACACAGAACTGAATGGTTTTGCTGCAGAGGGGGAGCGGGGCAGGGGAGAACAATGGGGGCAAATTGGGACAACTTTAATGGAACAACAACAAAATAAATTAAAAAATAAAAATAGAGACCCACTGTTATCTGCAACAACAAAAAAGAATAAATTCGCTGTGTTCTAAGTTGAAATTTTAAGCTATTTTGTGTGTACTGTGATGAAGGGCAGAGGCCTTCCTCTTTTCCATCACTGTTGAACTGGTGTACTTTTTAGGTACATTTTGCATCCCTCTTTGTTCTTCTTCCTTTTGTTAAAAACATTTCTTGATTACACTTACATGGTTTTCAAATAAACTTTAAGTTTCTTTAAAAAATTGTATCAGGACTTTGAAATCGCGTTAATTTGTAAGTTAGGGATAACTGACGGTTTTACAATATTCAAGACTTCTTTCATATCCAATAGAATTATATAAAACATGAAGCTACTGCAAAATTTATACTGTTCAGTCCTAGCTGTTTTAAATTTGAGGGGGGTAATACTGTGAATGAATCTTTAATTTCATTTTATCATCTACCTGGTTTTTACATATAGTTAAAGTGATTAATTTTTGTATGACATTTTTATAGCAGTAACTTCAAATTTGTATTACAGTTTCTAAAAGTTTTTTCCATTATTTTCTTAGTTTCCTCAGGTGAAACATTCATATAACCCATAAATAATTTTACACTGGTTACCAATTTCAGATATATTTTTACAGTCAACCTTTCTCTTATGGTGGCCTGAGTTGCTCTCCCTTAAAATGACACAGACTCATGATAAAAAGTAATACTATATGTAATACATGGCATTTAATTACTTGTTAATTAGGAAAAATGACATTAGTAACTATTGTTTATCCTACCGTGATCTTACTATCACTTACTGTAATTGAGAGTAACAAGTCTCATAAAATTCAATTCTCATAATCTAAGAAGAATATTCTACTTATGAGAGTCAGATAACCCAGGCTAAGTGGTTAAGTGTCTTGCTCCAAATTATAGGTTCAAGGGCAGAACCAGGAACCAAACCTACATCCATTTGGCTGTGCAGGTCAATCCCTTAACCTCAATGCGATAATGCTGCATTAAGGTCAGAATGTGAGAGCCAGCAATGCCATTTCCTATACAGGCACTCACCTACCCTAACAGGCCAAGGTGACTTAAGGAGAAAAACTGAGGGTTAGGTCTTTGATGGAACTTTTGGGGTCACTGAAGTTAAAGGGCCAGAATACAAAATGTCACCACACATTGTGAAGGCATTTTAAAATCACAGAGGACACTAAAACTCACTTTGGTCACCAGATTATTTAGCCACCCCGCTGGGAAAGCATGTCTTCCTTTGAGGTCTTCCTCTCGGGTCTCTTGGGAAAGGGCAGAGTTCTGAGGAGCAGCTAGGGAAGAGAAAGAGACCACGATGGAGATCAGTCCTGTTTAAATTGCCTAGGGAACATATCACCAAACAGGCCTACACTTGCTTAACACGAGAAGTCAGAAGGAAACCAAACACAGCACCTCTGCTTCAAAAAATGAGCAGAGCCCTAACTGGTGTGGCTCAGTTAACTAGCATCATCCTGAAGGGTAAAAGGTTGCCAGTTCAATTTCTGATCAGGGCACATGACTGGGTTGCAGGTTTGGTCCCAGGTCAAGGCATGTGCGAGAGGCAACTGATCAATGTTTCTCTCTCACATTGATGTTTCTCTCCCTTTCTCCCTGCCCCTCTCTCTTGGAAAAAAAAAAAAAAAATCAGTGGAAAGAGGCTATAACTTGCCCTAAAACATCCGTGCAGGCTTCAAAAATAAAGAGTGCTCTGAGACTCTTAAGTATATGTACCAAATTCATAATTTTCTACTAATCCCTCATGTGATATAAATTTTGAGTTGTGTGTTCACTAAATAAGGAAATGCTCTCTGGACTGGACCCTTTTCTACCTATTTGGAAGTAGGTTACTACAGACTCCAATTCACAAAGCAAATGATTTGTTGGCAGAATGGTTTAAACCTCCGCAGGTAACCCCCCTGAGGGCTCACTAGGGGGCAATTTGGTTGTGTCTGGTCATTGTTTTATGACACATCTCCTCTGGGTTTAGATAACGTGTATTTGGTTCCACGAAATCTGAAGGGGAATACCACACAGGATGGGGCTCATGTTAAAGCCTGTTCTCTCTCACTCACTGCCCTTCCTTTCCCCTACTGCTCTAACAGGCTGCTCTCAGATATGTTTGTTGTCTTCTCTAAGCACCCAGGATTCCTCCCCTCCCTGCCCTAGAATTCTCACCTTCATCTTCTAGAATCTGAGTCAAATCCTCCACCAGAGTCACCACTTCCTCGCTGCTCCCTGGGTACTGAGACTTTACCCAGGTCCTAACCTCCCCAGGCAGGATGGTCAGGAATTGCTCCAGCACCAGCAGTTCCAGGATTTGTTCCTTTGAGTGAATCTCAGGCCTTAGCCACTTAAGGCAGAGCTCTCGGAGTTGATTCAATGCTTTTCGAGGACCAGCCATGTCTGGGTATGGAAAATTCCTAAAATTCTGTCGACGAGTCTCACTGTCACGCAAGAGTCTTGAAGCAAGGGTTTCCTTTTCAACGCTATGGGGTCCACTCTGAGCCTTGTCTGGTTTCCACATTAGAAAGAGCTGGGAGCGTGAAGAACTGGTCATCCTCTTACTTGAGGCTGACATCGCAGCAGAGTCAATCTGGCAATATCCTTTATTTCTCTAGTAGTGAGCCAACTGCTTGAGTCTCATCTTACAGCCACAAAGACAAGGGCACAAGAGACTCAAGGTAGAGTCATCAGCCTTAGTTACAAATTCTGAGCCTAGAACTTGTAGGGATGGTTAGGAAACCCTGAAACACAAGAACAGACCACAAAGTCAAGAATTCCTGGTGCTCTCTGCTATACACATGCACAAACAGAGACTAGCCAGTGTGCACAAACACATATGCAGGGATATCACATTCATTTTCAAGGGGGACCACATCAGCCTCGAGGTTGCCTTCAGAGGGCCGAATGTAATTTTAACTCCTTAACAGTTAAGGAGTACATTTATATAGTCCTAAAATTACACTATGGGGTCCAATCCTAGCGTTAGTGTCACCCAACCCTACCTTTTCACATAAAAGGCTAGTATGATTTGAAGCCCTTTATGTGCTTCTAACGGAGACAATTTCTTATGAATAAATTTGAAGCCAGGATTCCCGAAGAAAACCTCCAACAGGCCTGACCTGGGGAAGAACCCGTAACACCTGTCCATGGGCTCCAGCTCTGAGCCCTACTCAATCAGTCTTGTCACCAAGGCCAACAGTTTACAAGGTCCTGCACAGCAGGTGCGCAGGCCTCGCCTCCCGTCGGCTCCCTTTTACAGCGGATCTCCCTAACTCCTTTTCACCTGGAGAGTCGCGGTCAGCGGGAGTCGGAGCAAGGCAACACACTGTACTGGGGCTGGACACCCCACAGCAGCCTTCACCCTACGTTCACTTCCCCGTTAGGGCGCGAGCACGGGCGTCCGTGACTGAATCGGCTACGGCTGGGGCCCAGACCGCGCGGACACTCCGCCCCGGCGCCGAGACATCATTACCTGCCGCTGGGACCCGGCGGACGCGCAGCCAGAGCGGCCGGGAGGCCCCAGGCAACAATGGCGGCGGGGGCGCGTTCGCGGGCGCCTGCGTGGCGGGCTCAGTCCCGCGCTGCAGAGGGGCCTCTAGCTCCGCCACTGCCCTTCCCCGGAAAGCACAACGTAGGACGGCCAGAAACAGCGCGTTCCAACCCAGTCCTGAGAAGCCCGGCCCTGAACCCAGGGTCCTCAGCTTCGCCGAGACCTCTCCTCGGCGCCACTGCGCATGTGCGCGAGGCCCACGCTGCGCGTACGCTGAGCCAATCGGAAGCTGCGCCCCAGGCCTCCTCCGCTTCTTTCTTTTGACTCGTCGCCATGGCAACCTCCTCCGCCCTATCACTGCGACTGGCTCGTTCGCTTTCTAGGCTGTGAATGGAACCTTAAAGTTTCCTTGGTCAGAGTCAGATCTGTTAGACCACTTAGAGAGTGAGACGCTGCCAGCATTTTGCGGGGGACGGAGGGAGGATGCGGATGGGGAGGGTTGGACTCCCGCGCAAATTAATGAGAGTAAATCTGTGCCAGAGTTCCCAGAGGAAGGATGGGGCAGAGAGGATGCGGGTCTAAAGACAAAAAGACTCGAAATGCTGGTTCGGGCTTTACTGTAAATAATCATTCACTGTTAAAGCCTCTGACTTACTCCTCAGGAAATTGGTTCTGAGACTCTCAGATTAGAAACAAAGAACAACACCCAAAAGCAAGTTGTTTGTAAGAAACTCAAAACACAAAATGCTTGACGATAAAAACATACAAATGCTAGAAAAACATATTCTAGGGGTTCCTGTTGTCTACTGATGTTTTGGCAAATTACCCCAAACTTAATGGTTTTTAAGAAAAAACATTTCTGACAGGTCCTGAAAACGGAAAGGTCCCTGGTTCCATTCCTGGTCAGGGCACAAGCCTGGGTTGCCAGCCAGGCCCCGCCCACTAGGAGCGCGCTAGAGGCAACTTACCAATGTTTCTCTCCTTCCCTTCTCTCTCTATAAATAAATAAATAAATCTAAAAAAAACCCCCTATTTATTATGTTTGCTTGTTCACCCACCTGCCTTGTGCATGGGCTGACATGGCCTAAGGATGAGCTCAGCTTGGAGTTGACCAGAATGCTCTCATGTGGCCCTTTCAGCATGGAGTACTAGGGTGGTTGTACTTTTTAGCTAGTGGCACCGGGCTTTAGGAGCTGTGTTGTAGTGAACATGGCTGATTATGACATAAGCCTTAGAAGTCTCCTGGCACTCACTTCCATCATACTCTTGGTCAAACGAGTCCGAAGTCTGTGCAGAATCAAGCAGAGGCAGATGGAGATCCCATCTCTTGATGGCAGGAGTGTCAGAGAGTCTTAGCATGACCACACCAAGCAAATATATCAACTCAGGTAGGCTACAATCTCCCACTATTCAAATACTAATCCAGGCTTTGTAAAGGTATTAAAAAATATTTTATTTATTTATTTAGAGAGAGGGGAAGGGAAAGAGAAAAAGAAGGAGAGAAACATGGATGTGAGAGAGAAACATCAATCGTGTCTGTAGTACGCTCCCCAAACCCTTGACCCAGGCATATGCCCTGACGGGGGATCCAACTGGTGACCTTTCACTCTGCAGGGCAATGTCCAATCAACTGAGCCAAACTGATCAGGACTGTAAAGGTATTTTGTAGATTGTTGGGGACCACCCTGCCTGGTCTCAGGAAGCTGTAACCCCCCGTAACTTAGGCTGAGTGAGAGACCTCTGAACCAGGAGCCACTAAGGAAACAAAACTTATTTCCCTGGCATGAATGCTGCCTGTTCAAATGCCTGGTTCCCTTTTGCATGATTGGCAGTCAATGACTGGTAACAATTCTCTAGGAAAGAGAATGAACCCAAGACAGACCTGATCACGTGGGAATGCCACAGGGAAGAGACTCACGGGGCTGTGGAAATGAAGGGGTGATGGACATCAACCCCTGCACCCTCGGCTATGTCAAAGCCTGAGTCTTTGTTCTTAGATGTGAGAAATCTGAGTTTCTTGCCTGCCTTTGTCACTCCTGCCTAACTCGGGCCTGGTGAAATAGCTAAAGGGGGCAGTGCAGACTAGAGACTGTGGACCCCTGGGATAATCAGGCCTGGGACATAGAATATGCAAGATCCTGTGAGATCTGTTTGCTGGAGGATGCTATTAACTTGGAATTTACAGGCACAGACAGGAAACCTTTGGAACCTGTAGTCCTTTCATATGATAAAACTCCAATCTCTGCCCAGTATCACAGCAGGAGTTCTGTAAGTCACCTATTCACCTTTGATCCTTTCTGCCAGACTGTGAATCCACAAACTGAGTCTGCTTTCTTAATAAAAGCCTACTTGGGTAGAGGAATGGGGTGCTTTCCACTAGAGAAAATGGCCATGTTGTCTCTATTCCCCCACAGGATCTGGTTATCTATGTATATGTATTTCTCGTGGTTTTGACTAGCATCCGCAGCAGGGATGGATACTGCTGGACAGTATCCTCTACAGCGGATGTGGTTAAAATTCATAAATTCAGTTGAATTAAGTAAAGGAGATTACTTAGATAACTTGAGGGGGCCTGATCCAATCAGTTGAAAGGCTTTAAAAGTACAATTGAGACTTCCTCGATGAAGAAACTGTGGAAAAGTTTTCAGCATACCCTTTCTGACAGACTGCCCTATGGGCTTTGAAATTGCCTAATTGGCATCCAGAATCGAATAAGCCAATTCCTTGCAAAAAAAAAAAAAAGAAGAAGAAAGAAAGAAAAAGATTAGTATGTACTATGTCTTACTGGTTCTGTGTCTCTGGCTGAACCGTGATTGATGTAGGCAAAAGTTCAAATATTTTATAAAGTGGAATAAATTTTAAAAGACGATAAGGGGAAAAATAAGCATGTTACTGAAAACTTGACAGCAAAGGTATACCCAACAAAAATATATGAGTATGTCTCTAACAATAGGCCTCAAAGGATATCAAACAATAACTGACAGAACTGCAGGGAGCAAAACATAAAACAACTGAGGCTGGAAACTTTAATGTACTCTATAGAGTAGAATGTGATGAGCCCATAGGGCGGGGTACCCATTCCTCAAGCTGCCAGTGTGTTTGCCTGCCGATGGTTCACAACTAAAAACCTCCCTGGGAATTGTCCTGGCTGAAGAGAGTGGCCTTGCAGGTTATATCTCACCCCTAGGGGCAGTCCCCATCCAGTGATGCTCATTGCAGGGCTTCGAAGACCTTGTCCCTTTGCCTTAACTGGTAACCTCTCTAAAGGGCCATCCTAGCTTGAGTTCTCTGTACTCAAGTGAGACCTCCGACTGAATTGTACAGCATTTTAACATTTCTATCTGCCTAAATTTCCTTACAGGTATCATTCATTTAGAGGTATTTTTCTAGAGAACACTATCCAATAACACCTCTGCAGGTAATCCTCCACCATCTAGTTCATCCAGAATCTGTTTTCAGGGTATCTGCCCTATAACAGTCCGTTCTAGCAATGGTCCTAGGAAATTTGACTCTAAACAGAGATTTTGGCTCCCAGTCACCTGTAAGCTTGTTGGTAATGAGGACACTCTTATTTGTGATTGGTGGAGTACTGACAGTGCATGTCAGGCTGTAGCAATATAATTATTAAAACTGTCACTGGTGTTGAACTGGGTTGGGATACTGATGGAAGAGAATGCACTCATGGATGCTGTATCTCAAGGCTTTGTGAGACTGGGGAGTTAGCAATTTTAAGGACTATGAAATTGAATGGCTATTATTGGGAGTTATTGACAAGGAAAGGCTGAGCGGGTGGTTAATCTCTAATTTGAGGAAAAGTGTGAAAATCAGAGGGTTTCTTGAAGGCTGATAGAAAAATATAAGAGCAGCATAACTTCAGATAAGGTTGAACTCTCAACCCCAGAAAGTTTGCTATGCCAAGGTCAGGACCTGTTTGGAAAAGAATAGAACCCTGAGACTCAGGATGGGGACATTTGGATTAATGTAGGCAAACATCTCAAAACACCAACTCCCCTAAATCCCCTGGGCCTGCAAAAGTGGCCCACACTTCCTGGTCTTGTTTGAAGATGATGTAGATAGAGGCCTCTACTTTGCAATAAAATCTGTGCCCCTCTCATAATCTATTCTTTCCTTCCCTCCTGGTCACTGCCAATAACTTGGGTCAAGTCACCACAGAATGCAACAGGGGAAAAGAAGCCCTGGCTGATGTGGCTCAGTTGATTGGGTATTATCTCCACAAGGTAAAAGCTTGCAAATTCGACTCCTAGTCAGGGCACATGCCTGGGTTGCAGGTTTGGTCCCCAGTCCAGTTGTGTGCAAGAGGCAACTGATCAATGTATTTCTCTCACATTGATGTTTCTCTCCCTCTCTTTTTCTCTCCCATCCCCTTTCTCTAAATAAATAAATAAATAAATAAATAAATAAATAAATAAATAAATAAAATCTTAAGTAAAAGGGAGGAAAATAACTATCCCTTGAAGTTGCTGCAGACCCTAGACAATCTGTATCTGCAGGAACCAGGAGAATACATAGATCTGGATCCTGAGGATGCTGGATCAAGGAGGGCAGGGCATATAGCTGAGTACTGGAAAGTTAATTAAGAAGGAGTGTACTCATAAGGGTTCAATCGCTCTGGCAAGAATGCCAGGAGATGGTGCTAACATATTGCTAGGGCTTTGGGAGGCTTGGAGAAATAGGTGGCTCTACACTGAGCACAAATGCCAGAGACTCCTGGCAAATAGTGAAAGAAGGGGTTAAAAGCTTAGGGAAGTGAGCACCCAAGAACAGGCAGAGTGTGTAAGGTTGGAAAACAAATCAGCTATGTTTCATTAGAAGGCTTGGAAGACCTTCTGCTGAGGTACACAATGTGTTGGTGAGAAGTTCAGTGGTGGCTGTCCTCCACAGGCTGAGGCTGACAGTAGGGAATTTGTTATGGAACTGGGCTCCCTGGGGGTGGCACTTAACTTTCAGAAACAAGCAAGCCAGTTGAGTGGTAAGATAAAAGTGGAAAGCAGTGGTAGGAGAGTGGAGGGAGTACGTTATCTTCAGAGAGCTATGGAGACAATTAATAGAACAAGATGTCTCTACAGACACAACATGTGGGAAGACAGCGTGGGTGGTGTGCAATCTGTACAATCAAGTGAAATAAAGGATGGATGACCAAGAGGTTGTGGTTAATAAAGTGTCACAATTTTTTTGCCCAATTTACAAACCTTAGTCAGCTTTTAGATCATAACCTGTTGACTGAAGAAGCCAAATTGTTGGAGGGAAGACCCCTGCAACACTGCATTGAGTGCATGTGGCAATGATTTCCCAGTCCTTCCCCCAAAGGAACCTATGGCTAACCTATGGGAAAAGGGGATACCCACAAGTTTCAAGGCTGTATTTAAGTACCTGAAGCATCATGATGACCTCTGTGTTAGAATGGAGGAATATGGGAGCCAGGTAATAAGTAGAGTTCTGTTTCATGGCAGGTCAACAGGGCTCACTGTCTCATTTGGTGGTAGTTTCCCAAGACCTTGAATATACAATTGGAATGAGTATACTTGTAGTTGGCAGGTCAAATTGCTTCCTCAGCCTGTAAGGTAAGAGCCATCAAAATGTGGAAGGCCAAGTGGAATGCTCTGAAAATGCCTCCATACCCTATTCCTGGTTAAGATGCAAATAAAAAAACAAAAACAAAGCAGTATCATATCCCAGAGGGAATAGTAGAGGTTCATTCCTCTCTTAATGGCCTAAAGGGTACAGGGTGGTGGTCCTCAGCATAAAATTTATTCAACAGTCAAGCACCTCCAAAAAACAGATGAATCTTGGAGGATGACAGTGAATTGCTGTAAAAATCATAAAAGTCACTCCAATTGCTTTGCTAGATCAGATTTAGAGAGCATAAATATATGGTATTTATCCATTGATCTGGCAAATGTGTTAATCTCTCTGAAAAGTAAGAATTGTCAGGCATGTTGGAGGTCTTGGTAAAACTTGGTTAAAACTACAGATGATGGAGGTAAATCCTACAGAGTTTCAGGGGCTGCCACAGTAGTAAAATTTTAGATGCATGCCTGGAATTCCCTCCAGTGTAAAGGATGAGTTATTGTATCTTATATTCCTACTTCTTAAAAAAGAAGGATCGTATCTGGTAGGGCTCTGTGGGTTCTGAAAGTGGAATACTTCAACTTGGCAAGCTGATTCAACTCATCTACTACATGGAGGCTGTCAGCTCTGAGTGGAGCAGGAAAAGGTTTGGTACCCAGTCAGGATGCAGTACAAGCAGCCCTGTCTCTTGGACTATGTGACCCAGTATCTGGTCTGGAAAAGAGACCATGTGGCCATGATGACAAACCTCACCGTGAGAATCACAGCACAGCTCTCTGGTCCCCTGGTGCTATGGAGCAAGGCCTTGACATCTTCAGTAGAGAATGATACATCGTTCAAAAATCATCTGCTGGCATGACACTGAGTCTGACCATAGGATATCAGATGAAATGTTCATTATGAGCTATGATCTGTCAGACCCTCCAAGTCATAAGTTTTGGTGGGCTTAGGAGTAGTCCATAAAAAGGATGGAAGTGGTATATCTGAGTTTGGCAATGCTTTAACATAGATAATACTCACAGATCCAAAGAAAAGGGGGGTCAGGCCATGGCACTGGGGCCACATAAAGAAGTACCAGTGTTGGTCAGGAGGTAGAAAGAGAGGGGGAAACTGCAAGAGCCTTTATTGCGGTCTCTATGGGAAGGAACAGGAGAGGCAGGGCAAGTGGGTTTAGGAATGGCTACTTTGAATAATTTAGGTACACTGTCTGGAATAGAAGCTGTTCCTAGTTGTCTGGTGCCTGGCCCAGGGTGGTTAGGACAGGTGGATAATGGCATGGAGAGATAAAGAAGGAGGTTGGGGGCATGGGCTCTGGACTGGTTAATTTTCTTTGGAAAAACATATTGTTTACTATTTCTAGGAATTGTTTACTATCTCTAGGAATTAGCTAATTCTGAGAATGACAGTCCCTCCAGAGTCAGAAAGGTCCCAGAAGTTAAAGCAACAGAATACAGAATATGAAAGACATGGTTGATACAGGGCATGAATACTACCAAAGGATACAAGTAAGCTGGGCAGACAGGTGACCCAGACCTTCATGTTGTCCAACAATGATGCATCAACACCCTCTCTCAGTGCATGTCTATGATCCATGCTGTGGTGGTGTATTTATTACCAGGTAGTGAAGGAAGGAACAGCCCAACTGGGTTCATGGAAGAACTGGCTTGAGATGTGGGTGCTAACTGAACATAGACTATTCCTGCATTATGCTGTGAATGGGGGTGCCTTTGAAGGACACTGATGAAAAGACATTGCTCCAGTGGACAGAGCTTCTGGTGGCACACCTCGTCCTCCATTTTATGTGGAGAGAGAAGGGGACAGAGGTAAGGATATACATGGACTCATGGGCAATGATGACTGGCTTGGATGGTTACTCAAGAGCTAGAAGATTGGAAGATTGGAGATGAGGAGGTGTGGGGATGGGGAGAGGCAAGTAGATCAAGCCATAAGAAGGGTTATGTAATGTGATAATCTTTGTACCACACATTAATGTTCACCAGAGAGAATCCACTATAGAAGAAGCACTAAGTCACCAAGTAGACAGAAAGACTTGTCCAGTTATGATCAGCAAATCTTTTTCATTAGCCACCCAGTGCTGTCACAATGCAGTCATGAACAGAGTACCCATGGAAGGAGGAATGGAGGCTATGCATGGGTATATCTCCATAAGCTCCCATTCACCAAGGATGATCACATTAATGCTGCTTCGAACATTCAGCCTACCAGCAAGAGATAACAGTGTTGAACACCTGCCATAGCACCATCCTACAAAGAGCCCACCAAACCACTTGGTTGCAAGCTAATTACATAGGGTGCTTTCCCATCTGGAAGGGTCAGAGATGGATCCTGACTGGAATCTGTATACTATAAAATGTCAGTATAATAAATCACAAAGAGAAATCATGAAAACATTCCAGATTGAAGGAAGGTAAAAATGCTTTGTAATTAAATGGCATAATTGACTGTAGACTATATCCTATAATTGAAGAGCAGAAAGGACATTTGAGTCATTTGAAAAATTACACAAGGGACAGTAGACTAGATTAAAGTATTATATCAGCTTTAAAGTTGCAGAAGTTGATACCAATACTGTGGTTGTATGAGAGAGTATCTTCATTCTTAAGAAAAATCTTTGGAAGTATTTAAGAATAAATGGTCATAACACATGTAATTTAACCTCAAACCATTCAGAAAAAAACACTATCTGTTTATAAATGTGTATTTGTGTGCATCTGCATTTAGAGAAAGGAGAAGTTAAGCAGGCACAGATAATAAAGAAAATGGAGAAAAATGTAAAAATAGGTGAATCTGGGTAAAGATTATATGAGTATTCTTTGTACTATCCTTATTTTTGCAAACTTTTCATTGCACAATATCTTGTTAATGCATTTCTGGATACTTCAGTATTCTTTTGATTCTTTACCTATTGCTGGGAATGAAATTTCAATCTGAAGAAAATGTTATAGAATGAAAACAAAAATAGGAATCTAGAAGCACATGAATAAGGTGCTGTATAGGGAACCGATCAGCATGGCAGTGGCGAATGTAGCCCAGCACCGAGCTGGAAAAACGATCTGGTGCGAGGTGGCACACAGGACCCAGGCATGCAGACCGATTTTCCCATGGGGAACCAGGCCGGCATTGTACTTAGGCTGCTTTAAGGTTTGCTTTTGTTAAAACTCCCTCATGCTGAGTTAAGACTGCAGATATGTAATGTATATCTCTGAAGCACTTGCTAAACTTTGTGCAAAGCCACCCCAAGGACAGAATGTAACCAGATCAATCACTGTTATCACATTCCCTTGCATTTGCAACATTTTTTCTTTGTTATATGTAAGAAGTACTCACTTAAAGTAAACCTAAGTATAGTGAACGAGAACCTTCTTTGATGTAATGCTACTGGAAAGCAATAAAAGCCTGTCCAGGCAAGGGTCAAGGCACTCTCTTTCTCAGAGAGTGGCCATGCCGTCCCTTTTTCTCCACAGGACTTCTGCAGTCCCTGTGAATTTGTTCGTCGCATCCCCAACATCGTAGACCCCACTGGCCAGAGTCCACATCAATGCTGTGTATGCAAACACTTTATGGAGAAAGTGAGAAAACATTTTTGAGAAATATTAAGAATTGTAGGAAACGGTTCTGCATGGCGTGGGCCCAGCTCTCACTCAGAGATGCACAGGACCACGCCCACAGATAGGTTCTCCTGTGGGGAATCAGGCCTGCAATGTGCCAAGGCCTCTTTGAGTCTTGCTCTTGTTAAAAAACTCCCTCACCCTGAATTGAGGACATTTACTGCAAAGTAACTTCCTAAAATCCATGCTAAACCTTCCAAGGATGAGTGGTTCAACCACTTTTGCCTTTTCATTTGCAAATATCCCTCTTCTGTGATGTGATTACCAGCATCCTCTCCTTTGTTTTCTGTATAAAGTAACCACCTAAAGCGAACCTGTGCATAGTTAATGAGGACTATCTGTAATGTGCAGAGAAGAGAAATAAAGGCCTGTCATGGTGGAGGCCGCGGCTTTTGCTCCCTTGAGAGAAAAGCCATTCTGTCCCTTTTCCTCCACCAGACTCAGTAGTCTGTGTGAATGTCTCATTTCACCCATAATGACACAGACACTGGGGGCCGGTGTCTGCATGAAAGGATAATCTAAATAATGGAGAGTAAACTTATAGGGTAAATTTCCCCCCTTAATATACCCATTTTATTTTTAAAAGTACATTTTATTGATTATGCTATTATGGTTGTCCCAGTTTTTCCCCCTTTGCCTCCTTCTACACAGTACCCCATTACCACCAGCAATTCCCCCCTCTTAGTTCATGTCCATGGGTCATGCACAGATTCTTTGGCTTCTCCATTTCCTATACTATTCTTAACATCCTCCTGTCTATTTTGTACCTACGAATTTATTCTTGTTAATCCCAGCATCTTTCCCCACATCCTCTCTCTTTCCCCTCCCAGCTGATGACCCTCCAAATGATCTCCCTATATATGATTCTGTTCCTATCCTGGTTGTTTGCTTAGTTTGCTTTTTAGATTCAGCTTTTGATAGCTGTGAATTTGTTGCCATTTTAATGTCCATAGTTTTGATCTTCTTTTTCTTAAATTAATTCCCTTTAACATTTTGTGTAATAATGACTTGGTGATGATGAGCTCCTTTAATTTTACCTTGTCTGGTAAGCACTGTATCTGCCCTTAGATTCTAAATGATAGATTTTCTGGATAGAGTAATCTAGGTTGTAGGTCCTTGCTTTTCATCACTCTGAATACTTCTTTCCAGCCTCTTCCAGTTTGCAAGGTTTATTTTGAGAAATCAGCTGACAATCTTATGAGAACTCTTTGGTAGGCAATTCTCCACTTTTCTTTGGCTGCTTTTAAGATTCTCTCTTTATCTTTAACATTTTGCATTTTAATTACGGTACTTTAGTTATGATGTGTCTTGTGTGGTCCTCTTTGGGTCCAACTTGTTTGGGATCCTTTTTGCTTCCTGGACTTGTATATCTATTTCCTTCACCAAATTAGGAAAGTTTTCTTTCATTATTTTTTCAAATAAGTTCAATTTCTTGTTCTTCCACTTCTCCTTCTGGCATCCCTATGATTTAGATGTTAATATGTTTGGAGATGTCTCAGAGGCTCCTTATACTATCCTCATTTTAAAAATATTTTTTCTTTTACTGTTCTGGTTGAATGTTTATTTCTTACTTATGTTCCAAATTGTTGATTTGAATCTTAGCTTCATCCCCTCCACTGTTGGTTATCTGTAGGTTTTTCTTTATTTCACGTAATGTAACCTTCATTTCTGTCTGAGTCTTTTTCTTATGCTGTTGTACCCAGTGAGTTCTTTGAGCATCCTGATAACCAGTGTTTTGAACTCTGCATCTGATAGGTTGGTTATCTCCATTTTGTTTAGTTATTTTTCTGGAGTTTTGTTGTGTTCTTTCATTTTGGCCTTATTTCTTTGGCTCCTCAATTTGGCAGCCTCCTTGTGTCTATTTTTGTGTATTAGGTAGAGCTGCTTTGACACCCTGTCATAATAGTGTGCCTATTGTAGAAAATGTACCTGTAAATTGCATGAAGCAGAGCCTTAGGTAATTGCCAGGCTTGGGCAACCTGCACCATTGCTTTGTGGCTGTGTGTGTGGGAGGGCTTGGAGAGGGGACAATGCTGCTTCCTGACTTCTGGAGGTTTGCATGGCACTTGTCCTGTTTCCAGTCACTTCACTTTCTCCCCACATATAACTGGTGCTCTTCCACCTATTGTTCTGGTGGTGAATCTCAGAGGGGTGGGTCTGCATAAATTCTAAGTCTGTGTGGGCCCTTTAAGAGGAGTCTCCTGAAAGTCTGACAGTTTCTTCTACTGCCCCAAGCCCCACTGGTTTTTACAGAAGAAGTTGTAAGTATTTATCTTCCTGGTGCTGGAACTCTGGGCTGTGTGGTCTGGCCTGAGTCTGGGATCCCTCACTCCTGAGGTATCTCTCCCAGTTTTTATCCACCACACATGACTATGGGAGCACCCATTCCACTACCTTTCTTCACCACACTGCGTCTTCTCACCTTCCTACCCATCTCTACGCCTCTGCCCCTCCTACACTTCTGGATGAATGTGGCTTCTTTAAATCCTTCGTTGTTGGACTTCCAAACAGCTTGATTTTCTGACAGGTGGGTGTTCTTCGTTTCGAGGTCTAGTAACTTTTTCTGTAGTTGTGTGAGGAGGAGAAGCATGTTTACCTATGCCTCTATCTTGACTGGAAGTCCCAATTTTTAAAAAATTTTTATTGTTGAAACTATTACAGATGTTCCCATTCCCCAACCCCTTTTCTGGCCTCCACCCGTACCCATCCCTCTGGCCATAACCACATTGTTGTCTGTGTCTATGGGTTATGCATATATGTTCTTTGGCTAATACCTTTACCTTCTTTCATCCAGTTTCTTGCTTCCCCCTCCCCTCTGACAGTTGTCAGTCTGTTCCATGTGTCCATACTTCTGTTTCTATTTGGCATGTACATTTATTATGTTCATTAGATTCCACATATAAGTGAGATCATATGGCATTAGTCTTTCTCTGACTGGCTTCTTCACTTAGCATATTACTCTCCAGGTTCATTCATGTTGTTGCAAAAGGTAATATTTCCTCCTTTTTTATTGCTGTGTAGTATTCCATTGTGTAAATGTACCATAGCTTTTTTATTATTCACCTACTGGTAGGTACTTGGGCTGTTTCCAGATATTGGCTATTGTAAACAATGCCACAGTGAACCTGAGGGTTTATATATTATTTTGAATTGGTGTTTTGATATTCTTAGGATATAGTCCCAGAAGTGGGATGGCAGGGTCAAAAGGCAGTTCCATTTTTTTTTTTTGAGGTGTCTCCATACTATTTTCCACAGTGGCTGCACCAGTCTGCATTCCCATCAACTGCACTAGGATTGCCTTTTCTTCACATACTCGCCGGCATGGTTGTTTGTGGTTTATTGATGGTGGCCATTTTGACAGGTGTGAGTTTGGCTCATTGTGGTTTTAATTTGCATCTCCTTGATTATTAGTGATGTTGAGCATTTTTTTCATATGTTTATCTGCCATCTGTATAACCTCTTTGGAGAAGTGTCCTTCGTCCAATTTTTCATTGGATTTTATTTTGGTGTTGAGTTTGAAAAGTTCTTTATAAATTTTGGATATTAAACTTTTATGAGATGTATCAGCAAATATGTTCTCCCATTCAGTGGGTTGTGTTTTTATTATGGTGATGGTTTCCTTTGCTGTTCAAAATTTTTAGTTTGATGTAGTCCCATTTGTTTATTATTTCTTTCATTTCCCTTGTCCAAGGAGATATATCAGAAAAAATGTTGCTATGAGAAATGTCCAAGATTTTCCTGCATATGTTTTCTTCTACAATTTTTATGGTTTCTTTAATTTTTTAATGTATTTTATTGATTATGCTATTACAATTGTCCCACTTTTTCCACTTTATTCCCCTCTGCCTTACACCCTCTGCCACCAGCATTCCCCCACCTTAGTTCACGTCCATGGGTCATACATACAAGTTCTTTGGCTTCTCCATTTCCCATGCTATACTTAACACCCCCCCCTCCACTGTCTATTTTGTACCTACCTATTATGCTTCTTATTTCCTGTACCTTTTCCCCCACCTGCCCCGCCACCCCACCCCACTGATAACCTTCCATGTTATCTTCATTTCTGTGGTTCTGTTCCTGTTCTAGTTGTTTGCTTAGTTCGCTTTTGTTTTTGTTTTAGGTGTGGTTGCTAATAACTGTGAGTTTGTTGTCATTTTACTGTTTATAGTTTTGATTATCTTCTTTTTCTTAGATAAGCTGTTTTAACATTTCATATAATAAGGGTTAGGTGATGATGAAATCCTTTAACTTGACCTTATCTGGGAAACACTTTTTCTTCCCTTCCATTCTAAATGATAGCTTTGCTGGATAGAGTAATCTTGGATGTAGGTCCTTGTCTTTCATGACTTTGAGTACTTCTTTCCAGCCCCTTCTTGCCTGCAAAGTTTCTTTTGAGAAATCAGCTGACAGTCTTATGGGAACTCCTTTGTAGATAACTCCCTCCTTTTCTCTTGCTGCTTTTAAGATTCTCTCCTTATCTTTAATCTTGGCCAATGTAATTATGATGTGTCTTGGTGTGTTCCTCCTTGGGTCCAACTTCTTTGGAGCTCTCTGAGCTTCCTGGACTTCCTGGAAGTCTATTTCCTTGTCTAGATTGGGCAAGTTCTCCTTCATTATTTTTTCAAATAAGGTTTCAATTTCTTGCTCTTTCTCCTCTCCTTCTGGCAGTTTAATGATTAGGATGTTGGAATGTTTGAAGATGTTGTGGAGGTTCTCAAGCCTCTTCTCATTTTTTTGAATTCTTGTTTCTTCATTCTGTTCTGGTTGAATATTTCTTTCTTCCTTCTGCTCCAAACCATTGGTTTGAGTCCTGGTTTTCCCGCCCTTCACTGATGGTTCCCTGTACATTTTCCTTTATTTCACTTTTCATAGCCTTCACTTCTTCCTCTATTCTCTAACCATACTCAACTATTTCTGTGAGCATCCTGATTACCAATATTTTGAACTCTGCATCTGATTGGTTGGTTTTCTCTTTATCACTTAGTTTTATTTTTGGAGTTTGATCTGTTCCTTCATTTGGGCCCTGTTTTTTTTTTTTTTGTCTTGTTGTGCCTGTTACATTGTAAAGGGTGGAGCCTTAGGTATTTCCCAGGGTGGGGCAACCCACTTTGCTGTTGTGGTCCTGTAGGTGGGGAGGAGTCCGAGAGGGAACAATAGTGTTTGCTTGGCTCTTGGTGGCTCTCAGTCACTTCCCCTGCTACCCACAAGCAAATTGGCCCCTTGCGGTGCTGATTCTTGGGTGGGTGGCTTTGTGTATGTTCTAGGACCCTATGGGTCTCTCCAACCAACTCTCTTATGAGGCTGGGAATTTATCCTGCTGCTGCAACCTCCACAGGTTTTTACAGCCAGAGGTTTTGAGGCTTTATTTCCCCACAGTGTAATCCTGGGTTGCATGGTCTGTCTCAGTCCCTAGTTGGTCCTCTGGGTTTACCCACATTCAAATATGGGACTACCTGGTGTGCCAGCTGCCCCTGTGCCACTAAGTGATTTTTCAATTGTACCATAATTGTTGCAGAATTATCTCCCAAAATTCAGGTTCATGTACCTGATGTGCTAGTAGGTCAAAACATTAAGACACTAGTGCTTGGAGGTAGAGAAATAGTTACTGGATTGGGCTAAAACAAGAGGACAGGAAAGTGAAATCTCTCAAAACCATCCGTCCCCAAACAAAAGCAGGGAGTTTTTGTGCAGCTGGGGAGTAAGGGGAGGGGAGCTCCTGGGAACTGAGAGAGAAGGCTGTGCTTCTTTAGTCACAGACAATGCTTTTTCCCAGTCAGACCCCTGGGTGTCAGCAGCTGGTCATAGCTACCTTGAAGACATTTTTTTTTCTTGCAAAATAAATTTATAAATTGTCCTTGTGGTCCTGAAGTTATCCCTCCTATTTGACAAAGAAACAGTACATTAGCAGCATAAATTCTACTGTGAGAACAAGGGGTGCTGAGTTGAAGAACTTAAATTCTGCAAAATACATCATAATTGTGTGTTATGAATTATCTTTAAAGCAGAAACTAGACATCTTATGATTACACCTATTGTTTAAACTACCATTGTTTTGTGCTTAAGTAGCTATATTCTTCTAATTTCTTTTTTTCCCTATTTTTCTTTTTCGAGCAGAGTGTACTTTTAAACATCTCTCCTGGAACTTGCTTTACACGTAAGCCTTTAAAACATGACTAACATACTTTCTTAATCTTTGACTATAAGCTATGTGACAACCAAAGCAATTGAAACTTATTTAATTAACACCTATAACTATATCTTAATTAAGAATTAAATTATTTCATTCTAGCTGGCAAAAATATTCGGGGAATTAAAATCCCAAGGGTTCGGCTACACAATGAAGCTGGTGGTGGTGGTGGGTGGGTGGGGGACAAACAAAAAAAATAGATAAAAACCTTTGTTAAATGTATCATTAATGTAGTCTGTGTTAAGATGTCACAAAATAATGTTTCAAATTACCCATCTGTCAATGGATGAATGTCAAGGTGCTTTTCCACAAGGGACTCGTCCCCTTGGCTGGCCCCGCGTGTCCTGCACATGATCCGCACAGATGAAGGCGAAGACTGAACCGGCCTCTCCAGGCTGTATCAGCCTCTCCTGTACAGGTCTTCTGAAGCCCCTTCTCCCCACACTAGCTGGTCTCCTTGGAAAAGAGGGTGCTGCCTGCGAGGGGCAGAAGCAGGCAGCGCGCCCTTGCCTGCACGGTGCGGAGCCTCCCTCTGAAGTACCCCTCCCCTCATTCCCCCCGCCCCCCAACAGTGGCTGGGGCGGGGCGGGTTCCCCGGGAAACTCCCCATACTGCTAGGACAGGGTCCTCCCCTAAGCCGACTGAGTGAGGGTCGCAGGCTCCACTGGGACGCCCTCTCAAACCCTGTTTTCTCGACCATGACCTCGTGTGCCTTCTGGTGGATCTCTACCAAGGCTTAAGAAGGCCTGAGGGCCTAGGCTTCGGCCAGGGCGGCCCAGGGCAGCCCGGGGAGGGAGCCCGTGGGTCTGGCGGAGTTTTGCTCGCAGCCACCCGTGCCTGTAGCGTTGTTCACTCTGGCTTCCCATCTCCTTTCCAGCGCTGGCTGCTGCCCCCTGAGCTGTGCCCGGCTTCCTCGTGCCCCCCAGCACCACTGCCACCCAGGTTCTGTGCCAACTTCTAGGGCAGCTTTGCCATCACCAGCCTCAAGGACCAGAGTCCTGGGGGAGGTAGGGGGTGGGCAAAGAGTGCAGTGGCTCTGCAGGCGGGAGTCCCTCGGGCTGGGAGGGATTACCTTTTTTGGACTTTGAGGCCTTTCTTAAGGCCCAGGGGAAGTGTTAAACCCCTGGAAGTGGGAGGGGCCGCCTCTGGCCCAGCCCCACCTCCTGACGCCTGGGGCAAGTCTGAGGAGCAGGGAAGGCGTCAGGTGGCGTAGGGTCCATCCCGCCCCAAAACCAGGCCCAGGGGATGGGGTGGGTCCCTCTCCCATCCTGCGGCCCTCGCAGGCCTCCTCTGGGAAGGTCCGATCCCCTGAGTAGATCCTGGTTCAAAGACCCAACGTGTGGAAGTGCGAGGCAGTTCTGTGTGGCCAGGTCTGCAGGGGCCTGGTGGGGCCACCCCGGCTGACGCAGAGGCGACTGTGAGAGAGGCTGAACCCTCTGGCAAAGGCGAGGGAACCTGGATGGTCACGCGCGGAGATCTGGACCTCCCTCCATGTGGGTGGGAGGCACCCCACAAGCCCGTGTCCTCTGAGGGGCCAGAGCTAGAGGCTGGGAGGCGAAGGGAGGGGTCACTGGGCCGTCTCCTCTGCCGGAGCTCGGCCGGGAGTGCCGATCCGGGAGTGCCGATCCGACAGAGAGCGAAGCGGGCAACGGAAGACTACAGACGAGGCACGACCCCGGCAGAGCCAACCTAGGAGGGCCTGTAAGGCGTGCACCCTTGGGGAATCCACTCCTAGCATGTCCGCTGCAGTCCTTCCTTTCCTTCGCTGAAGTGCAGCACAGTGTTTAAGTGGAAGTTTCTCCTAAGACTCTAAGACAATGGGCATCAAATACCTAAACTGAGTAGTGAGGCGGGCCGCCATACGGAACTGGCCAAGGGAAAAAACTGGAGCCGCTGAGAAACTGTTAGTGAATGTTAAGCCTTTCACTCATATTGAGAGTATCATAGAGATTGAAGGGGATTTCTAAACCTTTGGAAAGAGCTCCAAGACAAAGGGGGTGAGGTGGTTGCTTGCCCCATAGTTCAAACCCAGTAAAAGAGGCTTCAACAGGCCACCTTGGGAGCTTGATATGTGTCCCCTGGAGTTTAAGGACTCAATTGCCTGATGTATAGTTTTGCTGAATAAACCTAAGGGGCAAGAGGTAGCTTGACTAGCTGTTCCTGGTTAAGTTGAAAGAAGGTGTATGCATACCTTTGGAGCACAAATTTGGGGGCAAAAGATGCACGAATTCTTCCCATGGTTAAGACGTGATCTGTGTGTGGGGGGTCCTCTTAGATGCTATCCACAGGGCTGCCTGAAGGGCTAATCAGATGTTCTAGAAGATAATCTTAGATGTTGACTAAGTAAAAACAACCAGCTGAAATAAACTATATACCAGGGCTAAGCAAAATTTAGGAGAGGATCCCCAGCACTCAGTGAGTCTTTCAAAATTCCACCCAATTCCTAGAGAACAGGGTCCTTGCTGGCAGCACTCCTGAGACACAGGCCCTCCCCTGTCTTTGGCCTTTGGTTTACCTGCTCTCCCTTGCTCTGCCTCGGAAGGGGTCAGAGGCGCAGTTAGCAGGGGTCAGAGGCGCAGTTAGCAGGGGTCAGAGGGGAAAGGTAGAAGTGGAAGACCAGGGGAGAAGGAGCCCCAATTTTATTTTCAGAGACTTGGCTATGACACAGGATAAATGTTGTAATCATAGCCTGAGGAGCATTTCTTATCACAAAGTGACCAGAAAAGTCATGTCATTGTCCCTTACACTCTTCCCCTCTCTTACCCCCTTCATCCATGAGAAGGCAAATTAGCAAACTGAATATAGGTTTAAGGGACTATAGGAAGCAAAGTCACTTTATGATCCCACCCCACAGTTGTTAATTATAGAAAAATCAACCTGAATAACCAACTGAAGTTTAGCTCAACTGAAATATAATAACAAAGGATTTACATAAAGTCACATAAGAGACTAATAAGAAGGGTGGATGGGTGGAAAGTGTTGGCCCCTGCACTCACATGTGGCAGCTGAGAAGCTGAAGGATGTCTCAGCTGCAAAACCCCCTGACCCCCAGTAGTGTGGGGTCTCAACCCTGTTCAGGTATCTCAAACCCAGAGCAACAGAGATGGGAAGAGGAGCTTGAATAGCATCTGCTGGTGAAAATCAGTGGGGATTCAGTCCACCTGGGAGAGAAGAGAGTCTGTTAATGATCCAGACACCACCTTCCCAGAGTGGAGCCTTCCCACTGTTACAGCACCAGGCAGGGGAGTGCACTGCCTGGCCATCACCTACTGGTGCCACTGCTCTGCTGTGCTTGGGTCCTGCAGAGGGGTCTGCTGGTGGCACCCTTTGGGGGTCTTTGGGGTGCTCTTTTTCTGGAAAAGCTCTTGGTGGAGACTCAGACAGTGATTGAACTGTGTAACTTTGGAAAGGGGACCATTCTTCACCACTTTGAGCATATAGTGCCCGCCCTGTCCCTCCCCTCCCAGATCTGTTGAATCACTTGGCCTAAGGTTCTACTACCTGTGATCCTACCCTGCTGAGTTCAGTCCTGTGGTGGGATCAGAGTGCCATGCAGAGATGGGACTTTCAGAGTGCCATCTCCCAGTGAGGCTTTTGCCCAGGAGTCAGATGGGTGGGTGCTGGGCTGCATTGTAGAGCGGGGGCACTCCTGTCTCCCCTGCAAACTCAGCCTGTGCTCTTCCCCCAATGGGACACTCATTTGACTTGCTTTTTTGACAGTCAGGGGCCCTGTCCTGCTGGGCTTAGTCCCGTGGGGGGATCAGAGAGTTGCTTTAAGCTGGGAACTTTGGTGCTTGTCTCCCTCAGAGGTTTTTGCATGGAAACAGTGGCCACAACCTGCTGAGTTCAGCTCCGTGGGAGGAAGGGAGCACTGCTTGGAGCTGAGACCTTCGGAGTGTCTCCCTTGGAGGCTATTGTTCGAGACCACGATGAAGTGCTTGGCCCTCTCCTGCAAACTTGGCCTATACTACTCCCAGTGCATAACTATTTCGATCTGTTTCCCAAGCCCCCAGTGGCTCTTCCCTGCTGAACTTGCTCCTGCAGAGGGGATGGCTGGCTGCACCCAACCTGAACCTGCTGCAGGGAGCTGGAGTTGGAGACTGTCATAGAAACTGAGTGGTATGGCTCTGGAGTAAGGGCCACTTGCCCCTTAGTGAGTGCCTGAATACATGGCACCCAAATAGGGGGCACACTATCCCCATCCTTATGACCTTGGTTGTGCTGCCCTACTGAGCTTGCAACCTATGGATGGGTCTGTGGGTCTTGGCCAGCCTGGGCCCACTTTAGATTCTTTTTTTGAGAAGGCTCTGGAGGAAGACCAGGCAATCTCAGAGGAAAGAAGAGTGGCTGACAGGTGGAGGTGGACCTCAGGGAGCCTGGGATCGTTCATGGCTCTGTCCCCAGCTCTAAGCTGGAGAAAGCTGACCCTTGTACACAGATTGACCCTTCCCACACACATTTCACACAGATGCAGCCACAAATAGTAAATAGCATGGTAGCTCCAGATGAGCCGCCCAAGGCCAGGTACACACAATGTCTCACATAGACCTGTATCTGAGCCCCAGCCAAGTGGACCCAGAACCAGTACAACCAGTGGTGGACTTTAGAACACACCAGGCCTCCACCCAACTAGCCATACAAGTGGCACACCAAAAGGGGTGTTCCAGCAAGCACAAAAACCTACTGGGTACAAATCCAACTTGAACTGCACCCCTGAACAGTGACTCACACATGGTGATCAAGGTTTATTCTTAAAATCAACCATCCTGAAGAGTTAACTTCACCCATGAAAAGGCCAAGAGCATTCAAGTCTCAACTACAAAAGGAAGGTGCATATAACTCACAAAAACAATTCCGAAGCACTGAGCTCAAATGATCGTGAAGATTGTGTCACTGAGCCCAACAAGACGCCTACATCATAAAGCCCTCATAACAAGTTTGGGAGTCAAAGCAGATCAACCTAATGCACAGAGACAAAATGGGGAGACAAACAAATATGCCCCAAATGAAAGAACAAGAAAAAGCACCAGAAAAGGTTTGAAGTAAAATGGAAGCATCTAAGATGCCAGATGCAGAGTTTAAAACAATGCTTATAAGGATGCTCAAAAAAATTTTGGAGAAGAATGGATGACCTCAGTGAAAACTTAAACAAAGAGGTGGTAAGCATTAAAAAGGTCATAGAAACCATAAGAAAGAACTAGTTAAAAATGAAGAATACAATATCTGAAATGAAGAATACACAAAAAGAATCAACAGCAGGTTAGATGAAGTACAGGATCAAATCAGTGAATTAGAGGACAAGAACAGTACGCACCCAAGCATAGCATCAAAAAGAGAAGAGAATTGGACTTCCGGCCAAGATGGAGGCATAGGTGGATGCACCGAACCTCCACGCACAACCAAGATAGGAACAACAGCAATTTAGAAGCAGAATAACATCCAGAACTGACAGAAAATTGATTTAAATGGAAGTTGGACAACAAGAAGTTGGACAACAAGAAGTTGAAATAGACCTGTTCATCCAGACCGGTAGGAGGGGTGGAGTCGGGCAGCTGGGTGTGAGTCGCAGTGCGGAGAGCAGAGTTGGGACCGGGCGTATAAGGCATCCGAGGGTATGTAAGGCATCTAGGGAGTACAAGACTGCAGTGGGTGGACCCTGAGTGCACTTGTGGCACCCAGCAGACCCAGTGAGGCGGCGATTGTAAAGCAAGGCAGTGCGCGCAACTCAGGATCCCAGTGCTGGGAAATACAGCCTTGGGACACTGATCACGGACGCCTGTAGAAGTTGAGGCGCAGGGAGAGACACCCAGCCTCACAGGAGAGGTCCTTGGAGGGTCCCACGGCGTGCACAAGCCCACCCACACTGGAATTGGCATCAGAGGGGCCCAGTTTGCTTGGGGGAAGCAGCAGAAGGGACTGAGGTCCCACAGAGAACAGAGCAACCACCATTATTCCCTCTCGACCCTGCCCCCACATTCAAGGTCACAACCCAGCAACAGGGTGCCCCGCCCTGGTGAACACCTAAGGCTCCGCCCCCTACTGTAACAGGCGTGACCAGACCAAAAAAGGAGAGAGAGAGAGGGAGAGATGGCTCAAACAGAACAAATCAAGCCCCAGAACTCATCCTTTTAAGTGACCAAGAAATAGCCAACCTATCAGATGCACAGTTCAAAACACTGGTGATCAGGAAGCTCACAGAATTGGTTGATTTTGGTCACAAATTAGATGAATAAATGCAGGCTACGATAAGAGAAATGAAAAAAAATGCACAGGGAATCAATAGTGATGGGAAGGAAACTGGGACTCAAAACAATAGAGTGGACCAGAAGGAAGAAAGAAACAACCAAACAGGAAAGAATGGAGAAATAAGAATTCAAAAAACTGAGGAGAGGCTTAGGAACCTCCAGGACATCTTTAAACGTTCCAACATTCGAATTATAGGTTTACCAGAAGGGGAAAAGGAAGAGGAAGAGCAAGATACTGAAAACTTATTTGAAAACATAATGAAGGAGAACTTCCCCATTCTGGCAAAGGAAATAGACTTCCAGGAAGTCCAGGAAGCTCAGACAGTCCCAAAGAAGTTGGACCCAAGGAGGAACACACCAAGGCACATCATAATTACATTAGCCAAGGTAGAAATGAAGGAGAGAATCCTAGAAGCAGCAAGAGATAAGGGGACAGTAACCTACAAAGGAGTTCCCATCAGACTGTCAGCTGATGTCTCAAAAGAGACTTTACAGGCAAGAAGGGGCTGGAAAGAGGTATTCCACCTCATGAAAGACAAGGACCTACATCCAAGATTGCTCTATCCAGCAAAGCTTTTATTTAGAATGGAAGGGCAGATAAAGTGCTTCTCAGATAAGATCAAGTTATAGGAGTTCATCATCGCCACACCCCTTATTATATGAAATGTTAAAGGGACTTGTCTAAGAAAAAGAAGATAAAAAACATGTATAGTAAAATGACAGCAAACTCACAATTATTAACAACCACACCTAAAACAAAACCAAAAGAAACTAAGCAAACAACTAGAACAGGAACAGAACCACAGAAATGGAGATCACATGGAAAGTTATTAACAGGGGAGTGGGGTGGGGAGAGAAGGGGTAAAGGTACAGAGAATAAGTAGCATGGATGGTAGGTAGAAAATAGACAGGGGGAGGGCAAGAATAGTATGGAAAATGTAGAAGCCAAAGAACTTATGACACATGAACTAAAGGCGGGGAATGTGAGTGGGAGGGAGTGGGCAGGGTGGAGGGGAGTGAAGGGGGGAAATGGGACAACTGTAGTAGCATAATCAATAAAATATATTAAAAAAAGAGAAGAGAATTTAAAAAAATGAGGAAAGTCTATGGAACCTCTGGGGCAGCATCAAGCGTAACAACATCTTCATCACAGGGGTACCAGAAGGAGAGGAGAATGAGCCAGAAAAAGAAGAGGAGAAGAGACTTCCAAAGGAATCGAAAACTTGTTTGAAGAAATAATGACCAAACATTTCCCAACCCTGGTGATGGAAAAAGTCACACAAGTTCAGGAAGCGCAGGGAGTCCCACTCAAGATAAACCCAAAGAAGCTCACAAAAAGACACATCATAATTAACAAGGCAAAGGTTAAAGACAGAGAGACTCTTAAAAGCAGCAAGAGAGAGACAGTTAGTTACCTACAAGGGAAGTCCCATAAGGCTGTCAGCTGATTTCTGAACAGAAACACTTCGGGCTACAAGGGAGTGGCACAGGCTTTTCAAAGTGATGAAAAACTAAGACTTACAACTGAGTCTACTCTGTCCAGCAAAGCTATCATTTAAAATTGAAGGCAAAATAAAGAGCTTCCCAGACAAAAAGATGTTAAAGGAGTTTATTATCACCAAACCAGTAATGCAAGAAATGTTACTGGGCCTGTTTTAAGAAGGAGGAGGAGGGGATTGAGGAGGAAGAGAAGAAGAAATATATAGAGAGAATAATACAGGCATAAAGAATCAAATGGCAATAAATAAATACCTATAATAACCATAAATGTAAATGCATTAAATTCTCTAATAAAAAGACATAGGATAGCTTAATGGGTAACAAAACAAGATCCATATTATAGGAGACCATTCTGCATGGCATGGGCCCAGATCCCACTTGGAAAGGCCGGTGGAAAGCGAGGTCCAGCACACAGGACCCACGCCCATGGATGGGTTCTCACACGGGGAATCAGGCCAGCATTGTACCTGGGCCACTCTGAGACTTGCTTTTTGCTAAAACTCCCTCACCCTGAGTTGAGGCAGCAAATGTTTACTGCATATCTTTAAAATGACTTCCTAAAATCTATAGTAAGCTTTCCAAGGACGAGTGTAACCAGTTCAATCACTTTTCCTTTTCATTTGTAAATATCCTTGTTCTGTGATGTGATTAGTGGCATCATCTTCTTTGTTTTCTGTAAAGGGTAACCACCTAAAGTGAATTTGTGCATAGTAAATGAGGACCATCCTCAATGTAATGTGCCCAGAAAAGCAATAAAAGCTTGTCAAGGTAAGGGTCGGCATGCTCTCCCCTTGAGAGTGTGGCTGTGCCATCTCTTTTCCATCACAGGACTTGGTAGCCCATGTGAATTTGTCTCATCTCATCCATAACACTGCGGACCCCATGAGCTGGGGTCACCATATGACCCATACATATGTTGTCTACAGGAGAAGCATTTCAGAACAAAAGATACAAACAAAAAGTGAAGGAATCGAAAAATATTCCATTCAAATGGAAACAACAACAAAAAACGCTGGGGTAGAAATACTTATATCAGACAAAATAGACTTCAAAATAAAAGCTCCAACAGGAGACAGAAAAGGTCACTACATAATACTAAGGGAAGCAATCCAACAAGAGATACAATCTTTGTTAACACATATGCACTCAACATGGGAACACCTAAATATATAAAAAAAATCTTGGTGAACATTAAGGGAGAGATCAACATCAGTACACTCATAGTAGGGAATTTTTAACACCTCACTGTCATTAATGGGTAGATCTTCCAGACAAAAAAATCAACATAGGAACAGTGTCCTTAAACACTACACTGGATTGGATGGATTTAATTGATATTTACAGACCATTTCATCCCCAAACATCAGGAAATACATTCTTCTCAAGTGCACATGAAACATTCTCAAAGACCACATGTTAGAACACAAAATAAGTTATATTAAGTTCAAAAAGATTAAAATGATACCAAGCATTTTCTATGACCACAATTGTATAAAACTAGATATCAATTACAATAAAAAGCTGGAAAACATTTGAACATGTAGAAGCTAAATAAAATGTTATTAAATAATGAATGGGTTAACAATGAGATCAAGGAAGAAATCAAAAGTTACCAAAAGATCAGCAAAAATGAATAGAGAAGAACACAAAATCTATGAGTGAAGCAGTTCTGAAACAAAGCTCATAACATTACAGACCTACCTAAAGAAGCAAGCAAAATCTCAAATAATCTAACTTTACACCTAAAAGAACTAGAAAAAGAAAAACAAACAAAGCCCAGAGTAAGTAGAAGGAAGGAAATAATAAAGATTACAGCCAAAATAAATAACATAGAGAATAAAAAAGTAATACAAAAGATCAATGAATCCATGAGCTGTTTCTTACAAAAGATAAACAAGATTGATAAGCCTTTAATTAGACTCATCCAGAAAAAAAGAGAGGACCCAAATAAATAACATCGGAAATAAAAGAGAAGTAGTAACTGACACCACTAAAATATAAAACATAGTAAGAGAATACTATGAACAACTATATGCCAAGAAATTGGACAACTTGGATAAAATGAGTAAGTTCCTAGAAACATACAATCTTCCAAAAATGAATCAGGAAGTACCCGAAAAGCTGAATAGACCAATTACAATGAGTGAAATTGAAGCAGTAATCAAAAAAACTCTCAGAAAACAAAAATCCTGGACCAGGGATGTCTTCGCAGGTGAATTTTACCAAACATTCAAAGAAGAAATAACACCTCTCCTTCTCAAACTATTTCAAAAAATTCAAGAGGAGAAAAAACTCCCAGTCTTATTTTATGCATTATTCTATTATTCTATTCAGCATTATTCTATTTCCAAAACCAGATAAAGACCCTTCAAAAAAAAAAAAGATATTATAGGTCAATATCCCTGATGAACATACATGCTAAAATCCTCAACAAAATAGTACCAAACCAGATCCAGTAATACATTAAAAAGATCATACACCATTATGAAGTGGGATCTATCTGGAGATGCAGACATGGTACAATATTCACAAATCAATAAATGTGATACACCACATAAACAAAATGAAGGATAAAAACACAGATCATATCAATAGATGCAGAAAAAGCATTTGATAAAATCCAGCACCCATTTATGATAAAAAAACATCTCAGCAAAGTGGGAATAGAGAGGTAATACCTCGACATAATAAAGGCCATATATGTCAAACCCACAGCCAACATCATATCCAATGGGCAGAAACTACAAGCATTTCCTTTAAGATCAGGAACAAGACAGGAATGTCTACTTTCACCACTATTATTCAACATAGTACTGGAAATCCTAGCCACAGTGATCAGAGAAGAAGAAGTAAAAGGCATCCAAATTGTAAAGAAGGAAATAAAACTTATTATTCACAGATAACATGATATTGTATATAGAAAACCCTAAAGACTCCATCAAAAAACTACTAGGTGTAATAATGAACATGGCAAAGTAGCAATATACAGAATTAATATTTAAAAATAAGTTTTATTTTTATATACCAAAAATCAACTATCAGAAAGGGAAACTAAGAAAACAATCCCATTTATTATTGCAACAACAACAACAACAAAATAATGTACCTAGGAATAAATTTAACCAACGATGTGAAAAGTCTATACTTGAAAGACTACAAGATACTGGAGAAAGAATTTGAGGAAGATACAGATAAGTGGAAGCACACACTGTATTTATGGATAGGAAACATTAACATAATTAAAATGTCCATACTACCCAAAGCAATCTACAGATTCAAAGCAATTCTTATTTAAAAAAAAAATAACCCATGGCATATGTAACAGATCTAGAACAACTATTCCAAAAATTTATGCAGAACCAACCATAAAAGATCTCAGATAGCCACAGCAGTCTTGAGAAAAAAATAACATGGTTGGAAGGATCACAATACCTGATATCAAACTATACTACAAGGCCATAATAATCAAAACAACATGCACTGGCACAAGAACAGGCACACAGATCAAAGGAACAGAACAGAGAGCCCAGAAACCAACCCATGCCTTTATGGTCAAGTTATATTTGACAAAGGAGGTAAGAACATGCAGTGGAATAAAGACAGTCTCTTCAATAAGTTGTGTTGGGAAAATTGAACAGATACATGCAAAAAAATAAAAGTAGACCACCAACTTACACTATACATGAAAATAAACTTGAAATGGATTAGATACTTAAATGTAAGTTGTGAAACTATAAAAATCCTAGAAGAAAACACAGGTAATAATATTTCAGACATTTCTCATAGCAATATTTTTGCCAATATATCTCCTTCAGCAAAGGAAAGAAAGGAAAAAATAAACAAATGGGCCTACATGAAACTAAAAAGCTTTTTACACAGCAAAAGAAACCATTCACAAAATGATAAGGGAATCCATTGTATGGAAGAACATATTTACCAATAATACATCTGATACAGGGTAATTTCCAAGATATATAAAGAACATATACTACTCAATACCAAGATGACAAACAACCCAATGAAAAAATGGGCAAAGGACCAAATTAGACAATTCTCCAAAGAGGATGCACAGATGGCTAACAGACACATAAAAATGCCCCTAATCATCAGAGAGATACAAATTAAACTTAAATTTTTTTTTCTAATCCTTACTCAAGGACAGAGGAAGGGGGTGGGGGGAGAGGAAAATATCGACATGAGAGAGAAACAAGGATTGCTCGACTCCCATACATGCCCCGACCAGGGATTGAACCGTGGCCTAGGTATGTGCCCTGACTGGAAATCAAACCCGCAATCTTTTCCAACTAAGCCACCTAGCTAGGGCAGAGAGATGCAAATTAAATGCACATGAGACACCACCACGCATATGTCAGAATGGCTGCCATCAATAAATCAACCAACAATAAGTGCTGGTGAGGATGTGTAGAAAAGGAAACCCTAGTGCCTTGTGGATGGGACTGCAGGTTGGAGCAGCTACTGTGGAAAACAGTATGGAGTCACCTCAAAAACTTAAAAAGTGGAACTGCCTTTTGACCCAGCAAAGCCACTTCTGCGAATATATCCCAAGAATCTTGAAAAACCAATGAAAACAGTATATGCACCCCAATGTTCACTGCAGCATTATTTATAATACCCAAGATCTGGAAAGAACCCAAGTGTCCATCATCAAATGAGTGGACAAAAAAGCTATGGTACTTTTACATAATGGAGTACTACTCAGTGGTAAAAACGAGAAGGAAATCTTACCTTTTGTGACATCATGGATGGAGCTGGAGATTAGTATGCTAAGTTAAATAAGCCTGTCAGAGAAAGACAAATACCATATGAACTCACAAATATATGGAATCTAATGAACAAAACAAACTGATGAACATAATAGAAACAGAGGCACGGATACAAGGAACAGACTGACAGCTGTCAGAGGGGAAGGGGAAAGAAAGAAATAAATTATATATATATAATTTATCATATATATTATATATATAATAATTATATATAATGTATAATTATATTATTATACTACCCAAAGCAATAAATTATATATATTAATAAATTATATATAATATATAATTTATTATATATAATTTATATATATATATCACATAGACACAGACAACAGGGTGGTGATAGCCAGAGAGAAAGGGGGTGGGAGTAAGTGACAGTTAGGAAAGGGGTGACAAATGGAGACAGTAAGAGATTTTGCTTGGGGTGATGGGTGCATGATGCAGTGTGCAGATGATGTTTAAGTGAGTTGTACACTTGAAACCTGTATGATTTTGTGAACCAAGGTCACCCCAATAAATTCAATAAAAATGTCTTAGTAAAACCAACCAACAACAATTGGTTCATTAACTAAAGAGAAGGGGCATACACATCTATATTTGACTATGTGCAAAAACTGAATAAAATATAGAGGAAATGAAGGTTACTATTTTCCAAACTTTCTGCAATGTAATATTAGTAATCAAGTCAAAATGCTTACCTGGAAAATAAAAACACCTTGAGCAATTTTTTGATCCTGATGAACATTTCTGAATATGAAATACCACACAAATGAAAACAGTCTCCTTTGAACATTTACATCTGGTTTACAGTTAAGGCAGAAGACAAAGGTCTATGAAGAAGTTTGCCCCTCTCACCTGTATTCTTTCATACCTTCTGAAGTATAAGCTTCAGGAAAAACGATTAATCCCCACAGAAGAATTTTTCCTTCCATCCATGAAATAGTGCTTATGAGCATCCATTTTTGTCCACAAAAGAATGTACAGGGTAATTTTGTGTGATATTCAAATAGTATTGTCCAGCTGGTAATGCTGGATGTAAATCACGTTTCTTTGTAAGACATACCTTACAAAAAGTAGGTAAAGCTGCAGTATGCACCCAGGCAGTAAAATCCCCATTTATGACCTCGTCATTGTCTCGGTCAGAATCCAAAGGGTATCCTGGCTAAAGCCAGTTTACTGGCTTGTTGTACCTTTGAATCTTTCTTTTAGGTGGGCTTCTCCAGGGGGATTTCTGAATGTCACATTTTTATCTGTCTACTAAGCAATATTTTTCTTTTTCAGAGAAATAGACATCAAATAAAATTCATTGCCAACCAGAAACAACTCTCATGTCTCATTAAACATACTGTTGGCAATCATTCCGTAAGAAACAATTGGTTTGTCCTCATGTCTGTGACAAGGCTCTCATTCCTTACTGGGATCGAGTAAAGCACCAGAATCTCCATTTAGTTGACTATCATCTCGAGACTTCACATAACAATGATGGTTTTGATAGAAATTCAGAATCACATTGCCCTCAAATGACTGTTCAGTGAGGTTAACAGACTGAATGAAAATATATTCTTTTATTTTAATTACTTCTGTTCCTGGACTTACATCCCAGCCTGTTCTTCACAGTTTTAAGGCTGTGAATAATGCAATTTAATATAAGATTTATGATTAAAGGTTAACCAATCTCACAAGGTAAAAATAGCTCATTGAAGTTTACTTTTAATTTGCGTTTCTCTTATTATGAAGGTTCCTTCCTCTCCCTCTCACCTTTGGTAGTGAAACAGAATGGGAGGGTCGCAGTGTAAGCTCATTCCTCTGACTTCTTGTAAGGACAGTGAATCCTGAACGCTGTTGCAAGGACGAAATTAGAACAGAGGTTCAGCCTAGTTTCTTGGTTTACTGGTACCAGAAAAATAGACACCCGTGACCCCGACGTGACTTGAACATTCAACCTTCTGATCTGGAGTCAGATGTGCTACCATTACACCACGAGGTCATAGAGACGAGAAGACTAGGTTCTCGAAACTCTCTCTCCTCCAGCACATCCACTTCCCTTGCCTACGTAGCTCGCTGGCTGTCTGTGAACCGGCGGCGCGGGAGCGGTGGGGGGAGGGCGGGGCGGAGATGGGGGAAACGACTGCGGTGACCGGGGAGCGCCCGGGCTCGGAGCCGGAGGCTCGGGCGCCCACCACCGACAGACGTGGCGATCACTGACCCCAAGAGAGAATCGGGCTCCCAGCTGGCTCAATGCAGGCGCAGCGGCCAGAGGTTCAGGGCGGGCGAGTCTCTGAGAAACGCTGGTCCCGGAACGACCAGGCTGCTGTCTTCCAGGGCCACCACAGTTGGGTTCACAGAGGGGGCTCATCCAAGTCCCCGAGATGCCACACCGCTGCCGAGGACGCGGCTGCGAAAATCCGCAACCCGTGTCGGCGCGCAGAGGGGAGGATGCTCGCCCTCCCAGGAGAGTCTGTCCCCACGGAAATAATTACAGGGGAAAAAACATCACTGCGGTCACACGAAGTGACTTGGAAACAGCATAAGAATGCCATGATCGTAAGTTGTTGTCCCCCTGCCCCCTTCAGTTATAAAACTAAAACTCATTTTTGGAAATGTGGACATTATACAGCCGTGTAGTATCGATACAAATTAAAATCAAGCATTTTGATGGATTTCTTTCCAGACTGTCTTCCCCCTAAGTATACACAAGTGCTCACCTACGTCTGTTGAAGTCTTTTTCATTGTGAAGCACAGCACGGAAACTAACAGATTTTATTTTATTTTTTTCCATTTTAAAGATATTATTTGTCTTCCATCTGCCTTAGTTTTTAGTCAATAAGATAATGTGTCTTTCTGATTTTTATTTTTAGCAGTTTGCCCATGAAATGCTAATGATACTGATCTTTGTATTAAGTTTTTCAGGGATAGCTGAACTTGCTGAATTTGTGGATTGAAAGTTTTCAACAAATTTGGAGTTATCAATATTAGTTTTGCAAATATTGCACCTGCCCATCCTGTCTCTTCCTGTTTTTCTTGGATAGCAATGAACAGTAAATTAGATCTTTTGACTGTGCCTCATAGTCGTCCATCTCCTCCTTCTCCTCTTCCTCCTTCTTTTGTTCTTGCCATTCTTATTTCTCTCTATTTAGCTTGTATATCTTTTTTTTCTTAGTGCCTGCACTGTCTTTCATCCACCTGCACCCCCCATTCCTTGTTTTCATGCCTCTGTTTCTGTTTTGTTCGTCAGTTTATTTTGTTCATTAGATTCCACATACAAGTGATCATATGGTATTTGTCTTTCTATGACTGGCTTATTTCCCTTAGCATAAAAATCTCCAGGTCTATCCATGCTGTCACAAAAGGTAAGATTTCATTCTCCTCCTCCTCCTCCTCCTCTCCCTCCCCCCCCCCTCCTCCTCCTCCTTCTTCTTCTTCTTCTACAACAGAGTAGTATTCTATTATGTAAATGTACTACAGCTTCCTTGTCCACTCATCTACTGATGGGCACTTTGGCTGTTTCAAGATCTTGGTTATTGTAAATTACACTGCAATGCACATGAGGGTGCATATGTTCTTTGGAATTAGTGTTTCAGGTTTCTTTGGACATATTCTCAGAAGTGGAATCACTGGGTCAAAGGGGAGTTTCATTTTTAATGAAGATGTTATGTATTTATTTTTAGAGAAAGGGGAAGGTAGGGAGAAAGAGAAGGAGAGAAACATCCATAGGTTGCCTCTCTTATGCCCCCTGACCTGGGACTGAACCCACAACCCAGGTACTTGCCCTGACTGGGAATCAAACTGGTGATCTTTTCCTTTGTGGAACAATGCCCTATCAACTGAGCAACACCAGTTAGGGTCATTTTTAATTTTTTGAGGAAACTCCATACTGTTTTCCATGGTAGGCTGTATCAGTCTGCATTCCCATCAATAGTGCACAAGAATTCCGTTTTCTCCACGTCCTTGCCAATACTTCTTGTTTGTTGATTTATTGATGATAGCCATTCTGACAAGTGTGAGGTGATATTTCATGGTGGCTTTAATTTGCATCTTTCTGAAGATAAGTGACATTGAGCATTTTTTCTTAATTTTATTTGTCATCTCTATGTCCACTTTGGAGAAGTGTCTATTCAGGTCCTTTGCCCATTTTTAATTGGGTTGTCTCCTTGGTGTTGAGTAGTACAAGTTTTGAAAATGTATTTTGGATAAATGTGCCACAGTTGTTGTTTTTTTTATCCACTCATTTACTGATGGGCACTTTGGTTGCTTCTGGCACTTGGCTATTATAAATTGTGCTGCTATGAATTTGGGGTGCATAGGTTCTTTTGGATTGGTTTTTCTAGATTCTTAGGGTGTAATCCAAGCAGTGGAATTGCTGGGTCAAAAGGCAGTTCCATTTTTAGTTTTCTGAGGAAGTTCCATACTGTTTTCCACAGTGGCTTCATCAGTCTGCATTCTCACCAACAGTGCACTATGGTCCCCTTTTCTTCACAACCTTGACAGTACTTGTTTGTTGATTTGTTTATGGCCATTCTGACAGGTGTGATGTGGTATCTCATTGTGGCTTTAATTTGCATCTCTCTGATGGCTAGTTACACAATGGAATTCTATGCAGCAGAAAGAAAGAAGGAGCTCCTTTGCAACAGCATGGATGCAACTGGAAAGCATTATGCTAAGCAAAATAAGCCAGGCAGTGAAAGACAAATACCATATGATCTCACCTTTAACAGGAACCTAAAGAACAAGGCAGAGAAACAAGCAAAATATAGCCAAAGACACTGAAATAGAGAACAGTCTGACAGTGTTCAGAGGGGAGAGGAGAGGGAATTTCAGGAGAAAAGGGGAAGGGTTTACAAGAAGAAGTATAAAGGACACATGGATAAAAACTAGGGGTGGGTGGAAATGGGAGGGAGGAGGGAAGGGCTGGTGGGTGGGGTGGGATGGGAGTAAAAGATAGAAAATTGTACTGCAAAAACAATTAAAATAAAAAATATTAAAAAATAACTTTATTATGGCACAAAAAAAAGAAAAAAGAGAAATAAAAAAATTAAATAAAAACAAAAAATAATAATAAAGAAAATAAAGTACAAAAAAGAGAACATAAATAGGCAAACTATAGACTTGGGGAAAATATTTTTAAAATATATATTTGACAAAGATCCAGTATCCTGGGTGTATAAGGAACTTCTATAGATTGACAAAAAAAGAAAATTCAATAAAAAATGGGCAGAAACATGAAACAGACCTTTCACAAATGAAGATATATGAATGACCAATGAGCATATAAAACAGTGGTAATATCATAGTTCATCAAGAAAATAAATATTGAAAGCACAAACTCACTAGAATAGACTGACAATTAAAAAGACTGACAATACCAAATAGTGGGGATGTGGTGCAAGAACTCTCAAACATACACTGTTGGAGAATGTAAAAATGCAGTTTCTTTTATACTAAGCACACACCCACCCATACAGCAGCAATGCTGCTCTTAAATATTTCTCTATGATAATGTCCACAAAATAGTTGTCCACAGATAATCATGTAAGTTTAATTACTAATGACCTCTAAACTCAAACAGGCTGGATGTCCATACAAACTTTACTCGAGTTGTTTTCTTATTTTGACTATTAAAATAATTATAATAGTTGCATCTGGTTTCTTATAAATAGGAATCACTGATATTTATCCAATAAATAAAGTGTTTAAAAGAGATACTGAACTCGCATGGGCTTTATGTATACCCTAGGAGAGGGTAGCAGAGTGGAGCACAGTCTGGGCCTGAGGAGCTTTGGTGGAGAAAAAATATAGGACTAAGCTCAGGCCATGGTGGGGGACAAGGGCAGTTCTTTCTGAGGCTGCTGTGATAACACTGTCCCACCCTCCCACCCACCCCATTTTGAGGCCTGTGCCTTGCCAAACATGAATGAAGCCCACTTTGACCCCAGGCCATTTTGTCATTTGCCACCCACTGTGTGTGGAGCTGCGGAGTGGCCACTGTGGTGCTGGTCGAAAAGCAAGGGCCAAGAGATTGATGCTTGTCCTTAGAGAGGTAACCTAGTTGAGCACAGGGTCTGATTAAAAATGCAGTTCCTGGGAGCTTAGCCGGTGTTGCATCCGGTATCCAGTTCATTCTGACCGTATAAATGGAGAGTCTCAAGTGAACATAACTTGTGTACAATGGGGAGTGACCTTGTTCCTTTTGTCCCAGCTCATAAAGTCCTAATGCCTTTATAAGATAAGCCTGATCATCACCTTGAACTTAGAAACATTCCTGCTTATAAGGTTATATATAATTAGAGAAAAAAGAGAAAGTGCAAAATTATGAGAATGTGGTTATAGCATTGGTTAAGGGGGAGTGGAATTGATGAGAGGATGTAAGTTATATATGGAGTCATAAAATCTTTATAACTCTGAGGTTGGGTCTGGGACATTATCCAGTTTCCATGAAGCAGGGAAGATCATGTGGCCAGCTACACCTGAGATGCTGCTGGTGAAGTGGTCTCTGCCTCCCATGTGCTTATTTATCACCATGCTGTATTAGTGCGGAGAAGCCACTGGGGTTGTCTTGGGAATGACTTGCTGTTTCTAGTCTTGTGACTTCAACAGGAAGAACATGCTAGCCATGCTGACCTTATTGTATAAGTCAATCCTACCTAGAGGTGTCCTAGGTGGTGGCTCAAGAAGGAAATCTGAGAGGTTTAAATAAACTTTCTCTTTCCTCCAGCATATCTCACACCAAAAATTCCTGTGTCTGAAATCCTGACATTTGATCAGATTCCTTTGACTCATGAAGATGTTTTTCTTCTCCAAAAGGCTCTGTAACTGGAAAAGACACCAGTGTTTGTGCTGCCTGTCACTACCAAACCCAATAAGTAATGACAGCGATTGAATCTTTATTGGTGCTTTATTCAGATGGCCGGTGATCTGAGAAGATGGTGGGTTCATACACTAACAGACCATCTTGTTTGTTTTTTCCAGGCTAGACCTTTTATAGGGCGGGTGTAGATGGATAAGCAAGGTGCGGTGAAGGCTTTGAGATTCAGGGAGTATTAGGTGAGCGAAGCCGCAGCATTCCTGGTTCTGGGCAGTCAGCTGTTCCCAGGGGTGGGTGGTCATCTACACTCCCTGGAACACAAAGGCCTGGATGCCTCCAACTTGTCCCCAGGTGGTAATCTTTAGCAGTGCCCCACGAGGTCAGCTCTTTTCTCAGGAACCAGGATGGGCCTTATCTGTAGTTTCTGAAACAAAAGCTTTAACATACATATTACTTGCTAGACTTATAATTTTTTACCTTAAGCTAAAATTTTCTAAGTCTTGAGTTCTCTATCAGCTCCTGTTAATATGAAAGTGGTGATCTCACTGCCACTGTTCACTTTAGAGAAGGAGCTTCAGCACAATTGTAATTTCAGGAATGTTCTGAGGGATTTTCCAGGTGCAAGCTCTTACAGAATTGAAGAACGTGGGCTACAGACATGCCATTTTCTTATTGCTTTTACTGTAACTACCCTGGCTTCATTGGTCACTTATCCCTACCAGACAGAGAACTCCCAGAGAGTAAGAGAGGAATTAAAGGAGCACAAGTCTGTGGCTCATTTCAGCTTTCACCTGATTACACTCTAACTTCCTTCCCTTCCACCTTGTAAAGCCATAGCCTGCAGAAAAGCCACTGTGAGAGAGGCAAGAGCTTTTCATTGCCTCAGAAAACAAGAGAGAATCTGCTTAGGAATTTCTCACTTAAGAAAAAGCAATGATTGTGTCACACCAATACTCTTCTCACATTTCTAGATATATCTGGTTTTCTCTAAGAGACCTACTGCCCGGATGTGGAACATCAGGATATTCCATGGCAATATCACCACATTAAGTAACAGTGTTCTCCTGTGAAGAGAAACTCCAGATGCAGAAGGGATGGCAGGAGTTGAAGGTTTTCTCTCAAACATTAGAATCTTGCCTTAACGTCAATTATTTTGCCATTCTCAAAAGCTCATTTAGAGATTTTACATGGAAAGAATAAGGCTCCTTTTCCAATTTCTATGGGATGTGGAGGTTCTCAAACTCGGAGAAAATGTCAAAATAGCAATTATTAAAAAACGTGATTGCCCATTGCAGACAGATGTGGGGGCAGGAGGCACATTCATATACAATCAGTGAGAGTCGGAAGCTTTAGGAAGGCATATAGCACGTGTATATTAAGAGTGTTATCAGTATGTGTGCTTTGCCTCAGATATTTTATTTTGATTATCCCATGGAAACAATTAAGGCCATTTGCAAAGGCTTTCCTGTAGAGTTATCAAAATTGTATCTATAATGGTGGAAAATTAGAAGCAATCCTAGCTACTCTGATCCTAGATTTTGAAGACATGAGAGACAGGAAAGGAGACTCTCTCAGGTTGAGTTTCTCAGGAAGCCAACTCTGAGATGGACATTAGCCTGGAGGCCTTTGGGATCACACTGTGGAGAGAGAAGTTGGGCTGCTATTCAGTCTCAGTAAAGGCATCAGCTGACTCCACGAAGAGCTGCAGAGCTGAGACTGTCCTTCAAAATTGCCAGTGTGGAGTGGAAGGGCCAAATCTTTGCTTTGATGTTAACTAGTCATTGGATGTGGACTGTCCCAGAAGTGGGATGTGCTTTCGGGTAAGGTGACTCTCTTAAGCTGAGGAAAGCCTGCCAACAGCACTTCTAGCACCTGGAGAATGCATTCTGCAATTCTGAAAGGGGGGACTGGGTGGTACAGACAGCATCCATTGTAGTCCACAACTTTTACCACCTACATTCACTTCTTCATATCAGCTTTGCAAGAAGCAACTCCAGCATTCTTGTGGGCCTCTTTCCTGGAAGAAATTTATAAGAGGGATGACTCCTCTATCATGCAACTGGCTTTAGGCTTGCAAATTAAATTCATTTCACTCCTGTAATACTCATTCTAGGTGCTCCTCAACTTAAGTTAGCACCTCTGCTGGTCTTGGTAGCTTTCTAGGTGGCGTGACTCAGAAATTTATCTCTGAGGCTTTGATCAATATGGGCTATTCAGGCTACAACTGCTGCACTTATCTGTTACTACCCAAATGAAGTAAGATAGTACCAAGAGGTATTCTAGTATTATAGT